>SNQJ01S0034712.1:64339-81314 GCA_010110895.2 Picea sitchensis
TTTATGCATATGTTTGATAATATTAATGATGAAATGTGATTAACATTGCTATGATCCCTGTGACTAATGAGCCCATGGAAGGCGATTTTTTTTATGTGTAACACCTTGCCAGATGGACAGGTACCATTTGGACCGGTACACATGGGGAGATGATTAGTTCGGACGTCCATGGGGCTGAAGAGCCCATCAGATGGTTGCTGAGACCCGTCAGAGGGGTAAAGACAGGACATTGTTTGATTGATCTTTTGCACGAGAGAAGAAGAAGGACGTTTCACCAGAGGCACTTTGGCAGAGCCCGACCCAGGGGGATTGACCCCTTTTCAGTGGAACATTGGCCTTGGAAGTCTCAGAGCACCCCCATTCTTACCATGACGTCATGGTCATTTTTAGAGGCAGACTGGGCAACAATGGCACGTGTGGCATGTTGGAGAGGCCCCTGAGGGGCTAACGTTTTGCTCCTCGATGTCTCATCTGCCCTAAAAGGGGCTAGCGCCTCCCTTGAAGGAGCTTTTACCTTCATTACAGCTCAGTTAGGGTTTTAATTTGACATTTTAATGTAAAAATAATATGATTTTGGTCTAAAGACTTGTCGGCTAATTTTATGACCTAAATTTAATTAAAGGTCATTGATACAGTATATATTGAGGAGTTTTATCCTCATTTTGACATAACACACAACTCACTCTCCTAGCGAGCTTTGATTTTTGTGCCCTACTTGGGTATTTCTTCTTTTTTAAGTGAGGCGCACTTGTTGAAGGAAGGCTTTTCTTGGCATTTTTGGCATTTCTCTTGAAGGAAGGTTTACAACTAGGGTTTGCAATGCTATTTCATCATGATATGTAAGTGTTTTTTCTGCAGAACTTCTTAATTGAATGGTTGTAGTCTTATATTCTTGCATTTATTATAAATTCTTGCTGATTTTAAAACCCTAGGGGACAAACACACAAGTAGGTCGTTGTCTCATGTCCCCTAAAAGAGAAATTCTTAGCCATTGAAGAAGGAAGGANCTACGGTCGTCCTGCTTCTAGGGTTTGGTGATAGGGCCTTGCCTTAGCAACACTCTCCCTCACCTCACTCTCGTGTCTTGATTTATTTGTTATGCTAGTTGTTTTTCCAAGATAGACCTAAGGAAGGAGGAAAGAGCACGAGGCCTTGCTTAAGCAACACCGGAGTGAGCCTCTTTCCCCTAGGGTTTTGTTTCTTGGGCCCTGCCATTGCAGCACTTCAGAACTCTTCCCTCTAGTCCTTAGCCTTTTCCCTTCAACCTTGCGTCCTCCCTTGATCTGACTCCATTTACCCTTAGGCACTAATCTTAGGTCTCCAACGTTGAAGTGATAGTGGTCAAACAAACTCTTAAAACTCTTACAATTTGAAACCCTAACTAACTACTAACCCTAATAAGGTTGATGTCATCCTTGGTTATTCCTTCTTGACATAACTTTCTCTCTTTATAAGCAATTAGATGGTGTTTTGAAGCATTTATTGAGTAAGGGATTGATTGGATACACTGTTTTCTACATCATCTCGATATTTATTGATGAATTGATATTGTTCCATTGCTACATTGATAAACCTTGATCTCGTCAATATCTATTGTCATAACTGCTAATATATTGATATCAGATAGTTATATGAAGTACTAACCCATTGAATCATAGCCTGCATGTATTGTTTTGTTGTTGCTTTGTTCCGAGCAGGTGTTCTCATTTGTGCCTACACTTCATTATTGGTTGTTTAGCCGGACTATTTGCTCTTGGTGGTAACCTGTGAGGAGAGAATTTTACTTTCACCTTTATACCTTGGCCTGTTCAAAACCCCAGGTTACTGAGGACGTCTCCCCTGGGCCTAACCTCCCTAAAGAGAAAGAACCTCCCCATTGTGGTGACATTGGGAGGGGTAGGATCTTGTTACGCCAGTTTGGCCTCTATCTTCTAGCCTTTTGACCTAACTACAAACTGTGTAATAACACATACCATCGCATACATTAGACTACCAACATCACTTTCATAGGGAACATGTGTCATGTCCTTTATTTCTTCCTGTGTCTTTGGACTCTGTTAAGTAGTTAGCCTTTCTCCCACAAGAATTGGCACCTTCAAAGGTTTGCAATCCTGCATGTTGAAACATTTCAAAATTGTTTCATTATACTTCGAATGGTTCAACCATAACTTTTTAGCTGCTCTATCTCTCTTAATCTACATTCCCATAATGAAGTTAGTTGCACCGAGATCCTTCGTGTCGAACTTGGAGGATAGTTGCTTATTCATCTCCTTTATTGTGTCCATGTTGTTTCCAATCAGCGACTTGTCTTCGACATACAAAGCTACATATATGAAACACCCACCTTCTTCTTAGGAATATATGCAGTGATCAACTTTGCTTCTCAAAAATCCCAAACTAATGATGTATGTGTCGAACTTTTGGTACCACATCTTTGGTGATTGTTTTAGACCATAAAGGGATATTTTCAGTTTGCACACCAAACCTTTATTTCCCTTTACTACAAATCCTTCAGGTTCTTTCATGTAGATTTCCTCTTCCAGGTCCCCATGTAGGAACGTTGTCTTCAAATCCATGTGTTCTATTTCCAGATCAAATGTTACAGCCAAAGACATTAGTACTCTAATGGAAGTTAACTTTGCAACAAGGGAAAAAAATCTCACCGAAGTCGACTCCTTCGACTTGGGAATATCCTTTCGATACCAGTCAAGCTTTGGATTTCTCAATTTCACCTGTTGCATTCATCTTCTTTTTGAATACCCATTTGTTACCGATAGTCTTTCTTCCACTAGGAAAGTTGACTAAGTTCCATGTCTCATTCTCGTGCAAGAATTCCATCTCTTCGACCATGGCATCCTTCCAAAGTTTTCCCTCTACCGAGTCGACTGCTTCCCTAACCAACATGGGCTCATCGTCAGTGCCAGTTAACATGTATGCGAACAAAAGTTGGGAGAACTATAACTTTCGATTGGTTTTCTTACTCTTTTTTACCTCCTTACCACCAGGGTCGGTTGTTCCACCTCTTCTTCTGATTCAGTCGACTCATATGAATCATCTTCTTCGTTGCTCAGTTCAAACTACACCTTCTCTGGATTATTCTCAGTCTTAACAAATTCTCCAGGCTCAGACTTACTTTCGACTTCTTTGAATACCACATCTCGACTGTACATTATTTTTCTTGATGCACGATCCCATAACTTATATCATTTTATTCCTTCTTTGTATCCAATGAAAATACATTTGACTATCTTCTTGTCCACCTTGCTCCTCTTTTCCTTGGGACCATGCACAAATGCATCACATGCAAATACTTTGAGATGTGAAACCGAAGGCTTCTTACCCGACCATACCTGATGTGGAGTCATGTCGAATAGCGTTGACGAAGGAGACATATTCAATAGATATTTTGTAGTGTTGATTGTCTCTGCCCATAATTCTTGTGCGAGCCCAACACCACTGAGCATGCTCCTTGCCTTGTCCATTGACATTCTGTTCATTTTATTGGCAACTCATTTTATTGTGGGGTATATGGTGTGGTAGTTTTGCGTGTTATGCCACACTGCTTGCAGAACTGATCAAATTCATTTCGACGGAATTCATCACCATTGTCAGTTCTCACCACCTTAATCTTCTTATATGTCTGATTTTCTACAAGAGATTTAAACTCTTTGAATTTATTGAAAACCTCTAATTTCTTCCTCGGGAAATATATCCATGTCTTCCTGGAAAATTCGTCTATTAAGGAGACATAATACAGGGATCCACCAAGTGAAGGCATTGTAACAGGGCCAAACACATCACTATGAACCAACTCTAGAATTCCATTTTCCCTTGTCGAACCATATGGGAACCTCACTTGACTTTATTTTCCATATATACAATGTTCACAAAAGTCAACATCTAAATTACATTCATGAAAGTCTTCGACCATACCTTTGTTATGCATAGCTTGAAATCCTTTTTCTCCAATGTGTCCCATCCTCTCATGCCATAGCATGGTCGGGTCAATTTTATGACTTTTCGAGTCGATTTGAATCGACTCAGCTCGAGTCGAGTCGAGTCGAAGTCAAGTCAACTTCATGAATAGCTATGTGGTTGCATCCAGTTGAGTCGAAGTCGAGTCAATTTCAGGAATATCTATGTGGTTGCATCTAGTCGAGTGGACACTCCCTAGCAACTTGTATAGGCTTCCAATCTGAACTCCTTTCATTAAGACCATCACACCTCTGACCATCTTGCATGAATCCTTCTGAAATACAGTGTGCACTGTTGCATCACTTATCTTACTGACAAATATCAGGTTTATTTCCAAACCTGAAATGTGTAGCTCACCCATAAGGGTTCTACTCCTTCCGTCTTGCAGTATCAGTCGAACTCTTCCTCGTTCGACAATTTTGGTTGTCGATTCGTCCCCCAAGAACATGTTTCCTCCTTCATATCATTCATATTCGCATAACCATTCTCTATGTGGTGTCATATGATAGGATGCTCCTGAGTTGATCAACCAAACATCTTGATCTGACTGTGTATTGATTGACGCGAGGTACACACCGCCTCCCCTATCTAGGGTCGTATTTCTCTCAATCGACTACTTCTCGTCGAATCTTGTACTGACTTCCATTGCCTTTGACTTGTGGTCCTTTTTGTAATTCTCAACTTTACCACATTTCCAACATATTTTCTTTGACTAAACAGGGGATTTAGATATACCCTTCGACTTAGAATTTCTATCAAAGAATTTTCCTTTATCTCTATCGACCAATCGACCTCGACCTCTCACCTCTAAAGCATCTTTGGTCGATCCTTCCATGTTCTTCCTTCTCATTTATTCCTACAGTAGAGATGCAACCACGTCTTCTAGCAATAATGTGGTTGTATTACTCCCTATAGCCAAGATTAAGTTATCTCAGGAGTCTGACAAAGAACATAATAGGCTAATACACTTCTCCTCCTCAGTGATTTTAATATCCATTGAAGATAACTGGCTTATAATGGTATTAAATGCATTTAAATGCTCGGTCACCGAACTACCATCACTTATTCTCAGAAGATACAGTTTCTTTCTGAGAAACAACTTATTTGTTCAATAAGATTTCAGTGGTGAGGGTTTTCAGTTAGGTTCGGAAAAACCACAGTTTTGTTTATAGATTGTCGACGTTTCAGATCCATATCAGGATCCATCTTCAGGACAAGAAGCCTGGGTTATGATTTAAGAGAGACGCTACCTATAAATTCTAAATGTATAGAGGAGAGCCTTTATGTTGGCTCTCCTCTATACCAGGGATTTCAACTAGTACAAGCTTCCCAACTTGTCCCACAATTTCTTGGTAGAATCTTCACACGAGACATTCAGTAGCACCGAATCTACAGGACAAAGTCGAATAGTACACCTTGCTCTTCTCTCAAGTTTCTCACATTCTTCCGTCAACATACCTGCTGGCATCGTACCTAGGCAGATTGTTGTCCGTTGTTCTCAATCTACAAGGAGATATTCAATTTTAAGCTTCCAAAGCTCAAAATTTTGGCCATTGAATTTTCCAATCTCTATTCTCAAATTGCTCGCCATTATTTAACACAATATTTAAAGATTTCTAACTTACGACTCTTACTGAACCTAGAGTTTAGCACATATCCAAGGTTGTTAAACAAAGCTCTGATACCACATGTTAGGAAATGAGACACACTTCCATGCTAAACCTAGCAGAAGAGAGGAAGAAATATCTAATCAAGAAAGTAAATGACACAACAAGCACAGAGTACACAGATATTTTACCTTGGAAACCCAAATCGGGAAAACTAACATTCCTTGAACATTCTACTCCTTGTTGTCTTATTCATTCAGAATAAAAGATTACATGTCTAACCTTGGTCCACACCTAAGACACAATCGACATCATAACCTATTGCTTACACAAAAACAACCCTGTAGCCAATTCAACTTACATCCACATGACCAACAACCTCTAAATTACAGACTCTTGGTGATTAGTCATTCATCATCTAAAGAAAATAAAAATCAGTGTTTTACAGCCTTACAACATGCCTTCTTTATAGGCTTTACAACATGCAAAACCCTAAATAAAAGGCACCCGAAAACGGTTATAGATCCATGCATATCATTGGCTACAAATCCCACGAATCTCATGATTCTATTACAGTCGACTACCAAGTCAGATTACCCATCGACTACCAGTCGAACTTCATTCGGTCTTCAGTCGGTTACCACATGCTCGCCTGTCGACCTCTTGTTGTTTGACCTCTTCTACTTGTTGTCAATGTCTTTACCATGTCGAACCACCTTGACCCCTAAATTATACTTTACCCGATCGACTAACCTCGACCTTTGACTTGTTGTCAATCCACCTCAACTTCGTCTTTACCCAGTCAAACCACCTCGACCTTCAACTTCGACTATTAGTCGATCCACATCGACTTTCATTGCAAAGAATATAACAACCAACAATGGTTAGGATTGTATTGATGCGAAGACTCAAGTTCAAAACCTTCCAAGTTGGTGTGGATGAGGTCACGAGTTAGTCCTAATGACTTTAATGACATAGATACACCCCTCATAAACTTAGCAAAAAAGATTTTATAAAAAGTATTTCTCAAAAAAATGATAAAGAGAAGTAATTACAAAGGTCTGATTGGACTACCTTTTACCTATGTAATCAGGTATAAAATGCTAACTACATATGTGAGATATGTTTCTTGGGTCCATGGGTCAACTCCCAAGCTAGCACAATGCAAACAAAATATGAGCACATCTAACACAATATAATCAAACAATCAACTATGAATAAGGGCACATGTGGCTTCATGTCCAAGTGGTCAATCTGAGGCCAACACTATCCAACCCTATTTGAAAGCATATGGGCTCAACACTATCTATCTTGAATGTTGGGGATTGTTGAAGTTGCACTACACTTATCTAAACGAAACATTGTGCTAGCAAACTAAGATGAATGGTTGTGTTATAGAGAGATTTGTGGTTGAAGCTCGATTTGTGTTAATTTGTGTATGTACATAACAATGTCTTCAAAATATTATATCAATTGAGCATGGAGTTATGGTGCAAAAGAAGTGTTGAGAGATGCCATATAGACTAACCATTGATATCTGTCATATGTTATCTTTAACAAATTGCATATAGCATGTGGCAATGGAAAACTATTATGTTGAATCTGCAAGTACTTAACAAAATTGGAGCAATGAATTTCATCGATGGTGTTGCATCAAGTCTTAAGTTGGCTTCTAAAAATAATGAAGTTGAAATGTGGTAGATGATTCTTTGAAAACTTGTGATTGAGTTGTTGAGAAAAATCTGAACCAAAATATCAAAATTTTGTTTAGTGAGTTGGGTCTTGTAAATGATTGGCTTTGCAAGTTTATATAGTCCAAACATGTATATGTGAGTAGTTTGAACAAATGTGAGTGGCAAAGGAATATTGATTATCTATCCTCATCTAAAATCTTAGAATCATTAGGAATGGGGTTAATAAAGCTTACTAGAGCAAGCATTGTGTATTGAATGTATCTACACATACAAACTAAAAGATAGGCAAAGGTCTATCACTAGGGAGATTGCATCTCATTTATTCATGAACTCATTGGTGTTGAACACAAAATATTGCAATCATCAAACTAAGTTCATGGAGGAGGGTGGCACTTGCAAATGCATCCAATGTAGTTAATAAGAAACTTATGTCGGTGCTCCAATGTTGAGGTATCAAGTAGTCTTTATTGAATCAACTACTCTACAAATGACAAAGTAGGGAGATTTTGTATGAACTCAACTAGATTTGCAAAGAGATTCATCATCTTAAAGGATTGGGAACTCTAATTCTTAGGTGACACTGTCAGAGTTAATTGCAAAGAACTAGTCTACCACTGGGAATTCCACTTGAGTTTTGATTGACATCATTGCCCAGAGCATATTTACTTAGTTGTGTTGTTTATATGTCGAATTCAACATCACCTATAGTGTGAAATTTGTCTTTGAGAGTTGCGACGAGAACAAGGTTGAAGCTGCAATGGTCATGTTGCTAAGAGAGAGGAAACATCAATAGTATAGAAGAATAGACCAAACGAGAGGGAGTCCATGCGAGAGAGAGAAAAAGAGAGAGTGCACATGGAAATATAAGAATTGAGAGAGAGAACACTAAAAGCAAAGTGTGGGGAAGGAGAGAGATGATTGTGGCACTATAGAAATAGCAATAGGAAAAACTTCCTACCATAAATGTTGCATATATATCTCATTCTAAGATAATCATTATCCAAATATATCACATTTATCGTTAATTTCCCAAATTGTGCCTCGAGGGAATGTTGGTCATTAACAATGAGTATTAGCATGAAGTTAACAAGGTGAAATTAATGAATCATGGACGATGGGATGTGTGGTAGCTAACCTGACTAATAATGTATCTCTTCAATCATTGACAACCTATCTACAAAAATAATTCGATCAAAACAAAAAAACACATACAAGTTGCATTCATAAGAGTTTTGTTATTAAATTATATTTAAAGAACATTCACAACATGGCATGATAATAATGAAGCTTTCAAACATTCTTGGACATAACCCTTGAGAATACAAAAGTATGCAACATAGTGATGGGATAGTTCCCCACCGAAGGCAAGGTACTATTTTAATGAGTTTATCATTGACTTGATATTAGTTTGGTAGTTGACTTTATATTTTTGTGCAATCTCTAAAGTTTAACATAGTAAAACACAATTATTTTTGTAATATAATTAAAAAAAAATGTTCTTCCAAATCTTATTGGACGTTATGTTTGAGGTCTTATTGCAAGTTTTACTTCATCCCTTGTTTATAGTTATTATTATTCTGGCAGTAATCGCTAAATGTCATTCGTTGTTTGAATGTGAATGGCCTATATCTCAAGCTCTAACAACAATGCAACAATCTCACATACCACCATCATTATTGTGTGACGCGACTTTCCTACTTTTTAATCTTTCATATATATGGCTACTCGAGACATAGTTCAAAGTTTATTAGTTTGTTAGACTAACTTAAATATGATCAATTTTAAATTGTCCAAATATTAATATATCAAGGTAATTTAAACAAAGTAGAGTTTAACAAAGTGTGTTTATAATTGATTGCCATTTTCACTATTCACTACCATCCTATGGTGGATTCTTTTCTTGGTGTGGTGACCATTTTGTAGAATTCCAGCGGGAAAATGGCAATATGTCTATGGAAACAAAATATCATTATTGTTGATATTGTAGTAGAAGGTGTAATGTCACTTTCCCAATCAAGGAGGGGGATGAAAAGAATTGGATCATTCATAAAAAAAAATGGAGAAAAATCGCATGCTCGACGTAGGAGGGGATGGAAAAATATGACTTCATAGAAATTATTTGAATTTCATGTACATCAGTTGCTCAGACCTCATGGACTCATTCTCCCTCTATTATGAACGAGCCATAAGAGAGAAAATGAACAATGGAATCATTATACCCCCACTTGCTTTTTGTAGATTAATGGATAGATTCTTAAACCAACAAACACTTGATTTTCTTCTCCAAGGATTATTTATGAGCTTATGAGTGAGCTTATTTCGAAGTTGAAGGGACTTTTTTCTCAATAGCGAAGCCCAAGCCAAGCTTGCGTACTATTGATTTGTCCTTTAATTGTCCACCGAGGAGGCTTGTAATGAAAGGTTATTATCACTAGCCGTGGAAAAGGCCTATTTATCACTAACCTTGGGAAATGCCTATTTATTACCATCCAGTTTATCGCCAGTGGTGGGAAAGGATTATCACCATCTCACCAGTGGTGGGAAAGGATTATCACCATCTCACCAGTGGTGGGAAAGGATTATTACCAACCATGGGAAAGATAGTCATTCCAACATCTAGTGGTATACTAGTGACTTATTTCCAACGAGAGACTAGTTACTAAGTTCCATAGGATACTAGTTAATGAGTTCCAATGGTATACATTCATTCCAAAATTTATAGTTGTTCCAACATATACAATTATTCAGTCATCGTGCATTAGTCATGCATTCATCTATTGAAAGCCTTATCTACTACCCTCTACTCTCCTATCGGTTTCAAGCCCAACCCTCTCCTACCAGTCCTATCTATCGTGCCCTGAAGAAGAAAATGTTAATTAATTCCAAGCTTAATCCCCAACTAGTGATCAATCCTCCAAAATTTCCAGAGGCATCTATAACACATAATCCCATTCCTTGTAATAACTTCTCAAGCTACCTTGAAGCTTTTCCCCCGGTCCCATAGTCTCCCAATTATAATTACATCTAGCTTTTCTAACTCTACTAATTTGAACAAGGCTTGTCTCTTTGAACTGCAACCTAGTTCCTGAATACTCTTTGAACTCCAACCTAGTTTCTGAATATTTAGGGAGAGAAACTTCAATTTTTACCATTTTTCGAGGTTGTTTCGCACTAAGGACTTGAACACTACTTTTATGTCTACGTTGATGTATTTCTATTATGGCCTTTTCTTGTGTCTACTATAGATAATATTTTCTAGCCACTGAACCAAGAGCTGAATCCTTGATGGGATTAATACCTAATCCACTCGAAACATAGCCTCCCACTAGGGGATCCCCTGTTATGAACTTGAGATGGTGATGATCTCCTTTATCAAAATCCTTATTATTGAACCCAAACCTCGATATAGAATCAATATCCCCATTTGAGTTGCTACCTTCTTCAAAATTAATGTCACCACATTCCTTACTGCTCTCTAGAGTATCACATCCCTCATCATATGTTTGAGCATTTTTTCATTTTATAGAATCCTTCATTCCGTTTAGGTTACTAATTGATTCCCCAATGTAGAAATTTATACTTTCTTGGTCTTTAGTGTAAAATATAAATTTCACCTCTTTGAGTAGAGGTTTCTAGGATCTTAACCCTATGAATTTTCAGCCTTAGGGATATTATGAAATAAGGTATAAAACAACAATGGAAAAAATACAATATTTCACTCTCTAACAACCCAATATTCTAGGCAATCCAAGGAGAAAATATACTAAACTTTCTAGATAAGTTTCCATTGCTCAAGGGAAACTCATCACACATAAACCATATTTGAAAATTCCCCTTTTTATAACAATTATAACAATAGTAAAACACCAAATATAGCAATAGGAAAACAACCCTTAAATTATTCAATGATGATGTCAAATCACTCAATAAATTGTCCTTTTACTTATATCAAATCATCAATACATATATAGTTGTAAATGATAATACAAGAAGAACATATATGGCTGAAAATAAAATCTAGAAATTGCATAAGTTTTGGATAGTTTAAAACTTCATTGATATGCTCAAGATGAAGTTCATTTACATTCCATAGACTTCTCTCAAGGCTAGTACAAACCACCAACTCTCTAAAACCCTAGCTACGGAAAAATAAGAAAAAATCTAGCTCAACCAAGGAGCTCCAACATGTAAGAATCAGTCCAACAAGCCCTCCAATGTAAGAGATCCTCTTCTCTTCTTCTTCATCAACAAATATACCCTAGGGTTTTATCACAAAACCCTAATCTCAAAATTCCAAGGGATAAACCCTAAGCTTAGACTTCAAGATGCTCCAAGAAAACCATGAAACCCTAGTGATTTGATGTGAGAGAGAGATCAAGTACAAATGAAGACTAACAAAGAGAAGAAAGACTATTGTGCACTCCTCCTCAAGATCACATCTTTACACAAGAGTGAAATGTATGATGAGTGAATGAATGTTTCAGAAGGACTTTCTCCTTCCTCTATGTATATGGGCGGTAAGAAAGGGGAACAATACAATGTGGGCCCAAGCCCTTACAAGAAACCTACAACAAGCACTTGTAGGCAAACATAAGTGAAACGCTCCACTTTGAGGGTACACATGTCATGCTCTAAGGCGATGTTGTACACAATAAGGGTTCCAATATGATGTAGCTATACAAGATGTCTCCACACCTCTTCACACAAGCCCACATGGACTCTATCACTAGTATTAAGCCATGTAGTCCACTAAATAAACTAACCTTGCAAGAACTTTGTCGCAACCTAGGTGTCCTTGAACCAACTCCAAGCCTCCATCCATAAATCCAAGTAACCCCATGCTATCTAGAGCCCAATGCCCTCCTTCAAGATGAAAAGTTCTCCTCCTCCTTAGTAGGGTGTTCTCTAAACGAGTGGATCTCTCCATGTGGCCACAATGAAGGACGTCCACCAAGTAAGCAAGAGAATTGTAGTTCCCTAGGAAAGAATGTCATGCAAGTAACCACTTGAGGTCAAACAATTACTAAGCAAGTTGTCCTCATGATGCAAATACATCATGGACCATCTCATATGCACTAATCCATCTCTAACTATCTAGGGGTTGAACATACATTGTGCACCCCAAATCTCATGAAGCACTCCTAAACATTGTGTAAACACTTTCAAAGTAACTTGAAAGATAACAATCCTCCTTTACGAGGAAAGTGTTTACATCGGCACCATTTGATTACCTTTGCAACTTCACACAATCTGCTACCTATAAATCTATACTTGGTATAGTTTTGGAATCAACCAATGTCACCTATAAAGAACCTATCACCCATGTTATCACAACATCTCAATCCTCCAAAGAATAATGACCACCCATGAATATGAAAGAACATAACCCTAGAACAAAAGCAAATGGCCAAAATCCATCATTCTCCAAGTCAACATCATGGGCCAAAATTAATGGACACCACATCATGAGTTTTCCAAGACATCTTGTAAAGAAAATCATATCTCCATACAATATCAAGACAAGTGGATCACATCTATCAAAGGCACAAAGATAGAAATATGCACAAGTCAACTCCTCAATCCTAAATACCAAGCTCATGGTATAGTAACAACCGATGCAAGGCCATCAATAACCTATCATCATGAGAATGCCTTTAATTTAGCTCCAATCCTTTGACAATTGAGATATTATGAACTAGGTATGCTCCCTCATCTCAAAAGAATCCCAAAGTAAGAGTAACATCACAAGAAACTCACTTTGACTGAGATAATTCATGGGGAACTCCCTCTGACTGATAGAATCCATGGGCAACTCCCTTTGTCCGAGAGAATCCATCAACCTTGTATTGTGCAATACTTCCATCAACTATAAACCTGGAATCAATATCAACATCATCCTCCATCAAGGTATCATACCTCTCACCTAGTGAACAACTGGAAGTCACGTAGATGGAAGAAACCAATGCAACATGACTAACATATATCTTAGGAGGTATACTCATCCTCACTAAAGATATAGGCACTCCTACACGCTCTCAATCCTCCTAGAAACTAGAAGATTCATCCAATCTCTCACTTGAATTGTACATGTGCTACTAGATCAACAAGTAACCTATAAAGGCCACCTTCTCTCAACTCTTTAGCAATCACTGATGGTGCACTATCGTCCCTCAAAAGCAACTCTCCAATGTACATTTTTCATATATGACACTAAAAGAAGGTTCTTCCTCAAACTAGGAACACAAATAATACCACTTAGCTCAAGAACATTGCATGAAGGCATCTGAGAGGTGTTAACCTCATAATCCTAAAGTCCATTTTCCTAGAATAAAGTAATTCTAGAAGTTAGGTATCATAGTCATAGTGACTATCCTTGCATTATTGCATTACAAAGGTTATATATACCCTATGCCTATCACTTATTATGTAATTTTCCTTTTCATGATTACACCGAAGGCGTTTTTTAAGGGGAGGTCCTCTCTAGAATTTTCGTTGTCTATCCTTATCCAATTAAGAATTGCCACCTCTTTGACATATTGAAAATCACCACATCATGATGTATCCAAGTTCAACCGTTGGCTGCTTCATCATCCTCACCTCACCTTCCATCAACTCCAAATTGTTAGCCGCCTCTGTCTACCAACCTTTTGATCCCCTGATCGACTCATCGATTTTCCTTAACAACCCTTGAGTCCATTCAACGATCCCTCCATTGTGACCAAGCTCTCCGCTCTTGTTTTTCCTTTGTCGCCTTAGTGTCCCTATTCCTGCCTTCACCCATGCACTACAACATGGTTTTAACAAGATTAGATAAGAGGTAACCCTAATCTTAAACCAAATTTCAAAATCCACTCTCATTAATAAATATCGCCCTTAAACAAATTGCTTATGGAATCTGGTTTTCTCATATGCTAACCCCGTCGTAGCTTCATTGGTTTTCTTCTTTGCAATTATTATTATTATTATCCGCTGTCTCGTTGTAACTGTTCTTCTTTTCTCTGCTGCTAAAGAGGAGACGCGGGGGCGAACGCAAGGACTTTTGGACAAGTTTTAATTTTATGCTACGTCGGAGTTGAATCCGTCATTGATTGGGCTAATAGATGAGATCAGAGGTGGCAGTAGTGGAGCAAAATTTACTATAAAATAGTTTTTAAATAAAGACAAAAAATAATCCTCGGGTGATTTTCAGTACAACAACACTTTTATTTAGAAAGTTTAACCAAAATCACATATAATTTCTTTTATGTTTCAGTATAAATGACTTTTTAAATATAAATAAATATGTTTTATAAAAAATAAATAAATGATAATAATAATAATAATTAAATTTTAAAGTTAGTCACATAAATTTTAAAATTTATATGAAATACGTTTGTTTACAAGATTTTAAAATCATATGAAATACGTTTGTTTATAAGATAAATAATCATTAAATGTTAAATAGTATATATTATTATTTATTTTTATAAAATTATTTTAATCGAGTGTGTATATTTTTACAATTAATCATAATGTATGAGTTTTTTGGAAAAATATTGTGTGAGAAGTTTTGAAATGTTCAAAGTTTTGAGTGAACACCCCACCCATCATTAGGAATAATTGAAGCTCTAAGATGTTAGAAAAGAGCGTCGAGGCTTAGTATTTAAAGAAAAGATTAGTAGATGATCGTTGGCGAGAAGAAAAGACAATTAATAAAATAAGAAAAAAATAAAAATGAAAAAGGCCATTGGGTCTAAAAACAATATTAAAAGTAAGGTATTGAAAATATATTAAAATACGATATGATCGTTCAGGAGAAAAGAAGAATATTAGGTGGAAAATTAATAGAATAGGGAAAGCTGTTAAGATTGAAAACAATATTAGAATAAGGTTTAAAATGATATTGGAATAAGATTTAAAAATGAGAGGGAGAATGCGATGTTGATAAACAAAGGTATTTAAAGAAATTAAAGTGACTTCTTGTTTGCTTAAACTAATTTGAGTGACTGTCATGGAAGGAATGTTGAAGTGCATGTGGAAAATAATAATGGTTTGTGTGAATGCCATTGTTCAACATATCCTCTATTGTTATTCACATGCCATCAAAAAAATACACACCTCTTGTCTTTAAGTAGTGTAATCACCCATATTTAGTCTCAAGTGTTAGCTCTATTGATAGATGCTCTCGTGCAAAAGTTCAAGGAAGTCTCAGGGTCAAATCTCATTTAGTCCCTGAGGGTTACCAATCATATTTTGACAGCCAATTAATACCATCCTCAATCCAAAAACCTAGAGAGAGGAGGAAAATACATGGGACACTGGCAATCCCATACAAACAACATTATGGTTGATGAATTTCACAGTAAAGAGGGAATATGAGAAAAAATGCAAACTAGATAATGTGAATACACAAACAAGTATACTAATATACCCCAATATATTACAGAGCTATTCTCTAAAAATCGCCAAGAAATATCAAATATTTGATCCCTTGGCATCATATTCAATGTCTTTTGTGAAATTGGATGGTGAACATTCTCCCTATGATCCATGTTGGTTAACAATCCCATGTCCGTAAATCATGTCTATGGCATGGTGGTTGGAAATCCCACGTCTATAGATGATGTCGATGGCGTGGTCGCTACCACTAGTGATACTGTTGTAGTGAGTGGCCATTTTTTTTGTAGCTAGGTTTCTGCATAAGCTTTCCCCGAGATACTAAGGAACACAAACCAAACCTCCAAAATTAAATCCACTCATTTTTGGTGATAAAATCATAGAGTGTATTATCAATAATAATTTATACATTTCCCTAGAAAGCAAAGTTGTTGAATCAACAATTTCATGGTCAATTTGTTGGCCTATCTCCCCTCTTATCCTAAATTGAAGAAGCGATATCTCGTTGAAGCATGCATAGTTCATCAGGTGTGACGATTCATCACTCAGCTTGGCCCTCGTGTTCATTGTGGCTTCACTATGGTCATCCTTAGTTACAAGATACACCCTAGTAAGATCGATAGGGCCTCATTACTTACATGATAGGTCTCATTACAGGCATCCAGATTGACAATGAACTAACAGGGAGAGCTAACACTGTACGATAATCAAGCAGCTTAATGTCATTACAAGTTGCTTACTTGCAACTTACTCAGATGTTTTCATTGCTTATTCTAATGGGATTGATGCCCCTACTTTTGCAGATGATGAAAACTAGAACTCCCCCTTATCCAGAATATGCTTTTCCAGGAGCATTACGATCTACAGCTCAAATGTCAAAAGTAGATCTAGTTGGTTATATTGGTTTAGATGTCAATTCCGCAATTGACCAAGCATCAATGTAAATAAGAAATCAAAGGTAAAGGTGAGCATAGGAGCAAAACTCACAACCAAATACTCTTCAACATCTTATTGTTTCTCTCCTTACACTTACTTCCCATGCAAATGATAGATGGACAACAAATCCCATGCAAATTACACGTGAACAATGTCATAGGATAGATGCCCTACTTTGTCGCTAGACATTTTCTCAGTTTCAAAGTTTATTAGATGTTTGTCATTTTAAAATTCATGTAAATTTGAACCTATAGATTGGCACATTGAATCAAATATGCGAGCATAACCTTCAATGAATATTGGTCATTCTCAACAAATTAGGTCTCTTCTTCATAACTAAAACCTCTTGAATTTTAATGGGCTTCTTTAAAACGGGTTTGCATTTTT
>SNQJ01S0034712.1:92308-120194 GCA_010110895.2 Picea sitchensis
TTTCTTTATGCACAACTCCTTTCTCCATACTTCCTATAGACTATCATTCTCTTGGATCTATAATGCTTTCTCCACTAATTTACATATTTCGATTGTGTGATGTTGAAGATTGACCATTGGTGTGATTTAGCCAAGTGTAGGTGTCCTTCCAGTTCTTTTTTCCCTTCTCAACAATAGTGATGTGGTATTTTATAAACATATGGATTCAAATATTTAATATAATGATCTACATCTTCAAAGGTGGCAATTATAACATTTCCAAAACCATGTGATCCTTATACAAGATGTTGAGAAAATGTTCTTTGTGAGAATTTACAACAGTCTGGGCAAGGGTAAAGCATTGATGTTAGTAAGTAAGGGTAGATTGTAGCATCCCACCTCCACCTTTCTTACTAGTCAAGGCCTCAAATCAATTGTTGGAGGTCACCACGTTTGGTTATTATTAAACCTCTTAGGGAAACAATGTCCATTCATTTGTTTTTTCTTGTTGGAGGGCCTCTTCTCTAAGAGGTATGGATGTCGTGAATGGTTTCAATGATTGGCAAGAGTTAATAATAATAATAATATTCTAATTTTAAGGTCATGGCCAAGACAAACACCAGATTGGTGTATGAGACCCCCTTGTTTGTGGGACAAGGGACCCCCTCCACACAACGATTTGACTGTTAAAGTCTACGAAGGTGTACATACCCTACCCCCCTTTGGATTTGAACCCATGACCTCCTAGGATGAAACACATGTTATTAACTATTAGGCCCACTCAAGTTGAGCAATATAATCGTTTGATTGCTCAATAATGGTGTTTGTGTTGGTAAAGGTATTTTAATACTCATTACTCTTCAGGGTCCCAAAGAKYTCTTGATCCAATTGAGATCATTAGTTTAAAAACTATGGACATTAATAATTGTGGGTTTTAGATATCATGAAGATAAATAAACATTCTCACTTCCCACTAAGAATTTTTCAGCCCCCAAAACTTCTTTACTTCTTTGCTCAACTCGATGGTCTCGCTTGTGGTGCAATGGAATGTTGTAGCATATAACACATAGTCTAGGTTAAATAATCTTAGTGTCTCGAAAATCACTTTGTAAATGACACCCAATTCTCCATTCAAATTTCAATTCCATCGTATGCAACAAAACACCCAATGATCCACAAATTATGCTCATGCAATCAATCACCCGACATAAAGTGATTTAGATCCACACAAAATAAATGGTAATGGTTGCTCCCTTATGGTTAAGAACATGTGTTTCCTCTTAAGAGGTCACAAGTTCAAACCCAGAGGGGTGTAGGGTAAGTACACCTTTGTAGACTTTAGCAGTCAAATCACTACGCGGAGGAGGGTCCCTTGTCCCATAATCAAGGGGGTCTCATACACCAATTTGGTGTTTGACTTGACTACGACCTTAAAATTATATTATTATTATTATTATTAGACTGTTTAAAAGTCTCAATGCATAAGTTTTGAACAATTCATTTTTTAATTGCATATGAAGAAAAAACATATCCATAGGTTTTGAAGGTGTACTTTATTACTTTGGGCATAAAAAAGATAATAAAAATAAAAGATGATAAAGACACTATCAAAAGTGCTTTTGGTTTGTTTTTTTTTCAAATATAAAATGCTTTATGCCATTAATAAGAAAGTCATAGATATAAGGATTGATGTATTAATTTTGAATTTAAAGTCTTCACCATTTAAGGGGGATTTTTCATTACACATTGTAATTGAAAGATTGAGAAAATTCTCCACTTAAAAGTGGGGCATGACCAGATTTATTGAAGACTAATATTGTGTCAAATTTTTAAAGTTCGACAAAATTAAGGAATATTTGTAATTTTTGAATTAATGTTAATACAATTCAAGTGAAATATTCTATCAACGACTTCTTTCACCAAGGTTATATGTCAGTCAAGGCCAAGCCCCTATAACTCTCTATGAAGTGCCTCTTGTGCTTGATACTCTCCATATTTTCATGATTGCGTGCACATCTTATATTGTTTGTCATTCACACTTCACTCTTCCACAAGCAACTCACCATGTCTAAATTGGTAAATTTATTCATTGATTCAAATAAATTGGATGAACCCAAGAACCAAAAGTCTTGAAGTAATTGTATGCAAAGCAAATTAAGTGATAATGAGCGGTGGAAGATGTTTGTAGTGGCGATAAATATCCTACTAAGCCTACTAATGTTAGAGAATTAGCAAAATGGGAATTTAAGGATGACAAGGCACTTGCACTTTTAAAGTCTTCTATCACTAATAAATGTTTGTTCATATTGAAAATGCAATTGATCCTTGTAATGCACGACAAACCTCCAAGAAAATGTTTGATACTCAACTTGAGTCAAAGTGTGTTGATCTCCAAATGAAGCTCCTTAAACAAATGTTAGATGAAGAGGGGGATTTTATGGAGTACATCTCTCAATTAAAAATATCAAGCAAGAAATAGTCAATTGTAGATTTAAGGATGTGGAAAAACGTTTCATGACTTCAATTTTGATCAATGGTTTGCCTTCAACTTATCAACATTTCTTGGAGACTTTACAATTTACTAGGAAATTGGAGAATCAATCTTTTTATTCCCTTAGCAATTTTTTGTATCAACATGATAAAACCTTTGGTAAAAAGAAGAACTTAGAATAAGACATTCTTTTTACAAATTTAAGAGAAGGAGAAGGTTCGAGAAAGTTCAAGAAATTTCAAGAGGAAGAGGATCATTCAACAATCCAAGAATTCAATAACACAATCCAACTCAATATTTTAACCATGGTCATGGCCATGGTAGAAGCCAATGAAGATGAAGAAATAATTCAAATCGACAATATTTAAGAAGATCTCAAGATCCTCCCAATAACAATATTTAGTTGGGAAAAGGACAATATGTGAATCAAGTCAAGTGCAAAACATATCTTTGAAATGGGATTTATGCAAAAGAGTGTAGAACTCAAAATGAAAATTTTCCCAAAAATGGGCAAACTTTCAACTCAAAACAATATTCTAAGTCCCATGCTTCAACTTCATCTCAATTTGTAGATAATCAAGAGGTTGATTTTGACTATGCRTTGACACATAATTAKGATTTAATTTTGCAGATTCAATTGCCACCAACAAGTTGTTGATAAAAKATKATGAAGGTGATTGGATATTTGATACATGGGCTACTCAATATATGCATTACRAAAATGATTRTTTTTGGACATATTAGGATATGCAACTCAATCCAATTTATTTGGCAAATAACACAACCCATACTYCTCAAGGTAAAGGATTAGTCTACTTCTCTCGTCCAAGGATTCACAAAATATTGGTTTCCAAYGTTTGGAATGTTCRGACTTTTCAAAAGAATTTGTTGTYCTTGGTCTTAATTAACAAGGTGGCCATCAAATCATCATGGAAGACRGATTCATCAAAATCAACCAACAAAACAAAACTTCAAAGAAGTGATGAATGGTTATGAAGATGGAAAACTTATGAGGATATGAGACATAATCATTCCTTGCAAGTAGGATTTTGCAACATAAGCAAATTTATCCCCTATCTCCTTAAGATTATGGAATTTTAGATTTAGACATTTAAACTTTGAAATTTTAACCAAACTTAAAGCATAATAATGGTTAAAGGGTTTCCTCCTTTCAAAAAGGAAATTGTCAAGTGTGAATCCTATATTATTGGAAAACAAAAGAGGGATTATTTTATCACAAGCACACGACGAGCAAAAAAATGTTTGCAACTTATGCATAGTAATATTTGTGGTTCTATGGAGACTTCCTTAGGTGGATACATATACTTCATTATTTTCAATGATGATTTTACAATGGAAAGTTGGGTATATTTTTTTAAGGCTAAGTCAAAAGCCTTTGAAAAGTTCATACATTTTCAATTCTTAGTTGAAAATGCCACAAAAGGAAAAATTGAAACATTGAGGGATAGAGAATGGGGGTGAATTCAATTCAAATGAATTCAATGATTATTGTAAGGAAAATGGAACCAAAAGGTAGTTAAGAAACTCGTATACTCCACAACATAATGGAGTCATTGAAAAATGAACAAAAGTCTAATGGGAATGACAATATCTATGCTACATTTCAAGGGGTTAAGTATAAAACATTGGGTAGAAGTAGTTCATTCAATAATTTATCTAAGGAATCGATCACAAACATCAGCCTTAGATGGGATCACTCCATATGAAGCTTGATATGTTACTAAGCCTTAAATGAATCATCTTCAACTTTTAGGCTCCACTTGATATGCTTTAGTTCTTAAAGAAAAAATAACTAAGTTGGAAAATCACAATATGAAATGCACCTTGGATACTCTGATGAAAAGAAAAGTTATTGGTTGTTATCTCGTGGTAAGTTTATTACAATTGAGATGTTGTCTTTGATGAAACTTAAAGTCAAACTACAAAAGAGATTGATAATATTCTTGGTCACTTAGAGTAGAAAATAACTAAGGGTAAAACATGCCATCATAAAAAACCAAATTGAATTGAAAAAGACATAGCTTACAACATGAATGATCAAGAGTTAGATATCTCTTTGGATGATGATTCTTCTCCAACACAAGTCAAATCAGATACAAAAAATTCATCATAGGCACTATACAAAAAACTAGCATGGCTCACGCAAATTCTCAAAGATGTTCATCCAGATGAAAAAAACAAACAAACAATAACTAGAAGTATCTAGCCATCTCAATCTTTTTTTTCCAAGAGAAAATTACTCCAATTTATAAAAAGTATAAATTTGTTTACAATGCAAGCTGCCAGTAATTCTGAAGCCTGGAATGTCCACCAACAGGGAGGAACCAAAACAAGCCAAACAGTCAAAGAGGAACAGTCTTACAATGCCAAGCAGCCAGCATCCGAAGCCCGGAGAGCCCACCGACAGGGAGAAGCAAAAAATAGAAGGTACAACCGAAGAAGGAAGGTAACAAAACAGTAGGCAAGGCCCCTACAAGACCACCAACAGCAAAAAATGAAGGAAGGCTGCCCACATCACTCAAAGACGTTTATAGATGTGATAGGACTCTCCACTCCTCTATCTCTATGGAAAACTGAGAGTCTACCGACAGCTTCCTTTAAAGCCCTTTTTGAGAGGGCGTCCGCTTCTCTATTTAGAGATCTGGGGATATGATGAAAGTTGACGTCGGCGAAAGTTTTTGACAGCTCCATCGTTTTATCCTTCCAACTATCATTGTGGACTGTTTGGAGCTTGGATTTATGAGAAAATCCAATCAATGATAATTCGAGAATCTCCAAGGACGTGTAGGTGACTTATAGACCAGCAGGAGGCAAGAAAGAGGGCGGCCCATAAGCCCAAAAGCTCCGCTTTATTGTTTGTGCCTACACCGCAATTTAAGAACCACAGTGTAATCCTAGATGTATGGGTTTTGAAGAAACCCCCCGCGCCACAACAGCCTCCACTGGATAGAGCAGCACCATCAAAACATGCTACAATGTAGCCATCCAGCGAATTTAAATCGCAGACTTTAAATATAAGAGGCTTTTGCAATGGCTGTTTCCAATGGAAGGAGCTCAATACCTTATGAAGCACCACTTGTAGTGAAGGAGGACTGGAATCAAAGGTGACACGATTACGAGCAGTCCAAATCTGCCAGGAAACAAGAACCGGTAAAGTCTTAGGTGCCGAGGATTGAGCCAGCCACCGAGTGAAACAATTAGAGAGGGAGGTGTCGCTCCATGTTGAATGCAGCGATAGATGACTGAGCACATGAGACCAAACCAGCTGAGTGAAGGAGCAATGTACCATTAAATGATGTATATCTTCAGATGCTCTGCTACAGAGTAGGCAGATTCCTGGCCCCTCCCAACCCCTCCGGCGTAACGTGTCCCAGGTAAGTGGTTTCTCCTTTGCAGCGAGCCAAAAAAATAATTGCAGCTTTAAGGGGATCTCCCAACGCTAGATCAGTGAGAACCATGAGCTATCCAAATCAAAATAACGCTGATTGAGTAGAGCTATATAAAGGTTCTTGACTGTAAGGTTTCCCGTGGCATCTCCACCAGCCCAACGCAGGGTATCAGGACCAGAGGAGAGTGTGATTCCAGCTTCTTTGAGGGCCGAGGTATAATTGTCCCACTCAATCGCTGACTGGTTACTTAATTTTAAATCCTCACTGTTCAGCCATCTATCAGGAAGGGAGCGGCAGCCTGGTTGTAATTTGACCTGAGCAAGATGAAATATATTTTGTTGTCGGAGAAGAGACCGCAGTTCGGAGGAAAGGAGGGACCGGTCGCCCAAGCCAAGTATTTTGGCACCACCTATACGAACCTCTGAGCCATCTCCCGGTTTCCACACAAGCCAATGAAGTATAACATGGATAGAAGAAACCAAACCTTTCCAGAAGGGAGAAACCTTTCTCAACTGAAATGCAGGCTTACAGATCCATCTAGCAAGAGGTAATGAACCCAAATATTTGTCTGCTATAATGCGATGCCAAATACTGTCAATGGAGGTGGCTCTCCAGAAGGAATTTGCCAGTAGAGCCGAATTGAACAAGGACAAATTCACAAGCCCCCAGCCCCCATTTTTTCGAGGTTTGGACAGGTCAGTCCAATTGCACAGGTGAAAACGAAAGTGACCTGGATGACTATTCCACAGAAAATTAAAAATGAGTCTTCGTAAAAGGATAATGATCTTGTTTGGAATTTTTTCCAGAGACATCCAGAAAACAAGCAGACTTTCTAGAACCGACTTAACCAGGATGTAACGGCCCCCCAGGGAAAGCCATTTGTTACACCAAAAATTAATCCTTCTTTCAAAATGAGCCACCAGCCCTTTCCAATCTTCCGGGGATGAGGATCCCACTTTTAACTGGAATCCGAGATACCTGAAGCCCTCACTCAGGTTTACAAAGGTGTAAGGAATTGAGTTCTTGAGAATGAGCAGTTCAGCATCCGAAATACCCCAGTAATGGACAGATGATTTGGAGAAATTAGTGGATAAACCAGAGACAGAGCAGAAAAGCTGCAGAACCTCTAGAATGACCAACCACTCCGATAAATCTGCCTTTGACAAGAGAAGAACGTCATCAACAAACAAGAGGTGAACCAATTTTATAAACTTTGAGACCTTTATGCCGGAGATGAGGTGCTCGGAGAAGTTCTTTTTGAGAAGAAGGCTGAGACCTTCCATAATCAGAATAAAAAGATAGGGGGAGAGAGGGCATCCCTGGCGGAGCCCCCTCTCACTTTTGAAAAAACTGGAAGCCTCACCATTAATCAGAACAACAAAACTTGCGCTAGAGACACAAGACATGATCCAATCGATGAGCAATTCGCCAAACCCAGCTGAGAAAAGAATCAATCTCAGGAACTCCCAATCAATGCAATCGAAGGCTTGTTTGAGATCTAATTTCATAACCAGAGCTTTTTGATTAAATTTTTTGATACTGTGGATACCTTCATGGGCAGCTCCAATCACATCCTGAATCCTTCTGCCCCGTAAGAAGCCCAACTGCTCAGCTGAGAGTCTCCTCTCGAGAATAGGCTTGATCCGGTTTGAAATGACTTTTGAAATTAACTTGTAAATGAGGTTGCAAAGTGAGATCGGGCGGAAATCACTGAAGGAGAGCGGGTTACTTTCTTTTGGAATCAATACTAAAAAAGTAGAATTGAGACTACCCACAATTTTACCAGTGATACGGGAATCTTCCACCATCTGCAGAAGATCCAAGCCAACAAGATCGAAAAAGAAACAAAAGAATTCAGTTGTCCAGCCATCAGGCCCGGGACTTCTTTCCGAATTGAAGTGAACCAATATTTGTTTTATCTCTGATAGAGTAACTGGTTTGTAGAGGTCTGCTGCCTCATCAGCAGAGACAAAACTGGGAAAGAGACTGGCTATGGACACCATTCCCCGGAGATCAAGGTTTGTGTCTTTTTTGTAAAGGCGACTGAAATGAGAAACAACTTCCTCCTGGAGGGCCCTTTGACCGCTATGAATTTCATCACCACTACCTTTAATCGACCAGATGATCTTCTTATCTCTGTTGTAGCTGGCCACATGATGAAAACAACTTGAATTTGTATCACCACATTTTAACCATGTCTCACGGCTTTTCAGTCTCCATCGGTTTTCCTCCGAAAGTAGAAGGGAGGCTCTCTTTGTTTCCAACTGTTTTAGAGTGGCCGACTCCTCAAGAGTCAAGGCGGCAATGGAGGAGGAATGAATAAGACGAGAAATATCCAATTCCAAATTGTTTAAACAAGATTTCTGTACTGCTCTTATTTCGTGGAACCAGTCTCTCGTTTTAGATTTGAGAGCTTTTAGTTTCCACACTAGCCGCCGTTGAGGATTTTCTTCAGTTTGAAAGAAAGGATCCCTCCACACCAAATGAACTAAATCGGAGTATGCCTCGGACGATAGCCAATGGTGATTAAACTTAAATGGTGGGGAAGGTTGTAGCACATGCAACCTTAACTGAAGAAAGACAGGTGCATGGTCGGACACAAAGGGAAACTCAACCCACGAAGATGGGAAACCCGACGAGGACACGATACTTTCAGCAACCAGGAAGCGATCTAGTCTTCTGGCAATCGCAGCAGTTCCTGTCCTCCCATTTCGCCAAGTGGGAGTAAGTCGATTCGGCTGAATATCAATCAGGTTGTTTTTATCAAAAATCCTTTTGAAGAGGGCTTCCGGAGGACCTGGCAGGAAGGAACCACCCCAATTTTCATCAGCCAAGAGAATTATATTAAGATCTCCACCAATGATGAGATTAGGGATGGAGAGAAGACCAATAGAATCAAGGTTAGACCAAAAACTCTGTTTATCCACACAGGGCCCATATAAATTTAGTAAAGCGACAGTCTGCTTGGTAGCTAAACATCAGCCGAGGATCAGAATACCCCCACTAGTAAGAAAGGGTCTCAAATTGTACAGGCTGGGATCCCATGCCACCAGCAGACCTCCAGAAGATCCAATGGAATTTGCAGCTGCTGAGACCCACGAAGGACGAAATTTATGCACAAAATCTCTGGCTTTATGGTCAGCCGAGAGGGTTTCTTGGAGAAATAAGATATCAGGCTTTGAACACTCTAACAATCTTCTGAAGGAGGCTGACTTGAGTGTACCTCCAATTCCTCGTATGTTCAATGAGAGTACTAACATTACTTGGAGCGAGCCAAGGCTTTCGTTGCTCTAAGGGCCTTGCTGTCGAGAGTAGAAGGAGCTGGATCCGTAAGCTGCGAGCTCAATTTCTCCTTTTTTTTTCTAGAACTCCTGGTCTGGAGAGGAGAGAGTTCCGAGCTGATTCCACGCGACCAGGCATAGGACTTGGTCTCCGAATCCAAAAGAATGGAGGATGTAGAACCAATCTCAGAAATAGGCATGAGGGGGTCCTTACCACGGTACACCGGGAGCTGCATTGTATTAGCCGACAGAAGAGTAGAAGGTGTTGAAAAATTTAAATCCGCCAAAGAAGTAGCAGCCCTCTGCTCTGGTTGACTGGAACCGGGGAGCACCGAGTGTAATGTCGATATATTAATCTCCTCCAAAAGTATATCATCCTGCTGCTCGGACTGACTGTAATCGGGAAGCATCGAAGAGGAAGGGTCCGAATCCAGAAAGGAGCGAGGGGAGCTGGAGGGTGCAGTCGGATGTGGAGGGGGTTGCGAGGTCGGATGAAGGGCAGTGTTTGAAGTGTTCGCCTCGGATACAGGAGATGTGATAGGGACCGAGTCAGAGGGGTGAAAGGAGGCAGGTAGAGGAAGCTTCTCAACATCAGGAGGGTGTAGCAAGGAAACAGAGGTAGGAGTGAGCCAAGAGAATTTATCAATGGATTCCTTCTCAGATGAAGTGATTGAAGAGAAGAGAGCGGGGCATAGCTGGAATAAAAGGGACCGCGGAGAGGCCTCAACAGTAGGATCTTGAGGAGCGGGGGAGGATACAGGAACTTCCAGATGAGCTAGCGCTGGATCTGTTGAAGGATAATCCGGCGGGTTCAAAAGGAGATCAGAGTCGTCCAAAGGATCAAGAGATGGCTTACCGGGGCAGAATCTACGAAGATGACCGGTTTCCCGGCATAGATTACATCGAAAAGGAATCCCGAGGTAGTCCAACTTCTGGAGCAACTTTCGACCCCTCAAGTCAATCACCAAGGTTTCAGACAGCCCTTTTGTTATATCTATCTCAACCAGTACTTTCCCCATAGTCCTCAGAGAACTGTTTTGAGTCTGAGTATCCAGAGCTATGAAATTGCCTAAGGAGTTTCCTATAGCTCTCAGGGCTTCTTCATTCCAGAGGTGCAGTGGGAGTCTCGGGAGGAGCACCCAGAGATGTCTGTGTGTAAAATAATCAGTATCTGGATTAAAAGACAGCCTCCAACGCTTAAGCATGAGGCTGCTACCGCCGAAGGGCCAGTGGGAGGACAGTAAAAGAGTTGCATCAATCGGAGATTTACAATGAAAACATAACCAACCTTTTTTTAGGTATTGAACCTCCGGCGAGTAACCAAGGAGAGGAAACTAAGATTTCATAATCCAATCCTCCAGTGGCTGTGGATTCAAACTCTTATAAGAGACTCTGCCGACCAGAGCACAAGTTGACATTTTAGATAGTTCCTCCAGACCCACACCGTCGCCTAGCACCAGACGAGCCGACTTCTTTTTTGATTTCCAAACTCTTCGACTATCTGCAAACTTTTGGATAGGGGGAGGGACAGTGGAGGTAGGGAAGGAGCAATCAGATACGGGAGGATTAAACTTTGGAATACAAAACTGGTCCACAGGGGTTACAGCGGGATTAGTGTGAGTTTTTGAAATAGGCGAAATGGAGGGAAAATGCTGTCTGTTTGAAATGAGTGCATCCACTTTGTCGAAAAGTCCCGCCTGACTCCAGTAGGGATCATCGGAAGATTCCACCAGCGGGTGAGTCCGTGAGTCCATGTTGAGGATTCAAGCGACCCACCGTTTTCCACTAGAGAATGGCAGAAACAGAAGGATGGAATGTAGGTGGGCCAGAGATGTGAAAATGAGAGGTATTGGATAGATACAACTACAGAAAAGGAGGAGACAGGCCGGGACTGGATTCTAAGTGTCAGATGGCTGTGCAAGAAGACAAATCTGAGGTAATAACCGTGAAGACAGTCGCGCGAAATCAGAGGCAAACAGCGCAGCGGGAATGGAGGAGCACAATCAGAAGACAACACAAGAGCAGATCACCCTTCACCAGGGGGACACTAGAAATCACTAGGACTAGAGGCGATCGAAAAAAGGAGGCTAAGATGGCCCGGATCACCTGGTTTACCTGGGTCATCCATGGCCTCTCACCTGGTTTGCCGTCTCTGAAAACTGCAAGTCCATTGAACATTAGAGAAGTGAACCTACTCACACAAGCGGTTACTTATCCTCTCGCAAATGTGTTTTTAATATTATTAGAGTCATGATGATTTAAAGTGATCCCAAGTATTAGAAACAAACCACATGTGGCAATGTCCCTGCTAGACACCTTACAACTTTGAACTCTGCACAGAGCCATCTCAATCTAATTTTGCCTTAATTTCTCACGATTTCATTGAACCAAATACTTTTGTATAAGAATTGAAACATAAATATTGGGAGCAAGCTATGGTGGATGAATTTGATTCACTAATTGCAAAGGGAATTTAGAAACTTGTTAATTGTCCAATAGATGTTAAACCCATTATTTGCAAATGGGTCTACATAATTAAGTACAAGTCAAATGGTGAATTTGATAGGTATACAACAAGACTTGTGGCAAAGGTATTTGCTCAACAAGTAGGCATTGACTATGAAGAAACATTTTCACCACAACAAAGTGGAACACAATCATAATGGTAATTAATTTGGTTGTAAAACATGATTGGACACTTCATCAAATGGATGTAAAAAGTACCTTTCTTAATGGTGATTTGAAAGAAGAAATATATATGAATCAACCCCCAAGATTTGAAGTTAAAGGACAAGAACACAAAGGTTGGAAATTAATCAAAGCTTTATACATCTCGAAACATGCACTTAGAGCATGATATGCCAAAATGGATGAATATCTTAGACATGTTATTTTCATCGTAGTGAGTTTGATGATACATTGTATTTTTGGAAGCAAAGTCAAAACTCGCTGATCATTATTCTCTATGTTGACAACTTAAAAATTAAAGGAAATCACGAGCTCCACATAAAATAGGTGAAACATGAACTCCAAAAAGGGTTCAAAATGTCTAACTTGGGGCCACTTTGATACTATCTTAGAGTGGAAGTTAATAAAAAATCTCATCAAATCTTCCTTAGTCAAACCAAGTATGCAAAAAAATTGTTAAATAAGTTTGGCATGGAGGATTGTAAACCCTCTCTTACACATATGGAGAAAAAACTTAAACTTTCAAAATTTGAAGGGGGGGAATTGGTGAATAGTACAAGCTACAAATAATTGATTGGAAGCCTAATTTACTTGACAAATACTTGTCCATATTTGTCATATATAGTCAACATTCTTTCTAGATCCATGTTAGAACCTAGGGAAAGTCATTGGAATGCAATGAAAAGGGTACTCAAGTACATTCATGAAACAAAGGATTATAGTGTTCTTTATAAGAAAAATGACAACTTTACACTTGTTGGATATTCAAATGAATATTTTGTAGGTGATATTGATGATATAGCATCAAATTTAGGATATTTAATGAATATGGGTTTATTAGTAGTTTCTTGGAATTGTAAAAAGTAGGCTACAATGGAAAACTCTTCAACATAGGATTTTATAGTATCTTGGTGGTACTCAGAAAACACCAACTACTTTATTAATCAACAATAAGTCAACGATAAAGATGACTACGAATCCAATATTTTATTCCAAGACCAAACATGTCAACACAAATTATCACTTCATTAAAACACTCATCAGTGTCATAAAGCCACAATATTGTGCATCTAAAGACAAAACTTCATATATTTTCACCAAAACACTTGGTAAAATAAAATTCACTAAGTTCAAAGATGAACTTGGAATTTGTAAAAATAAATCTTTGGATTAAATGGGGGATTTTAGCCTCATAATTGTAAAGTCTGGTTTCCTAGAATAAAGTAATTTTAGAAGTTATGTATCCTAGTTATAGTGCTTATCCTTGCATTGTTGTTCAAGAACACATGACACTTTTTAATAAAGCCATAGAGGTTATAAATACCCTATGCTTCTCACCTATTATGTAATTTCTCTTTTCCTAATTAATAAAATTGTGTCTGAGGAAACATGGTGAATATTAACGAAAGGAAAAAGAGCCAATTATTCTCACGGGATAAGTGGCATCATTACCAAGCTCCATAGTCATGCCTCACTCTAAATCTTGAATCATATTGAATAAAGACTTGTCATATATCATGTGTCTCAAAGCTCCACTGCCCATGTACCATATAAGACTATAAACATTGTTAGAATTCAAACAAGAGGTCATGAAAAAGGTAGTCTCAAATAAAGAGTTAATCTCCTTTACACCTACTATAGTCCCAACTGCAACATGTCTCACACCCTTCCCCTTCTTCTTCAATGGACTCTAGTTGGTATAATGTCCCATATTATGACATAAAAAACACATCATCTTACTCAAGTCCTTCTTTCTTGTACCAATACCTTCATTCTTCTTGAAGCCTTTATGAGGCCAATAGTGTCTACTTCCCCTTGTTGCTCTAGATAAGACTACAATACGATTCCTTCCTACACAAGATCAACCCAAAGCTTTAGAACTTTGGAAAATCCTCTCAATCACAAATACCCTAATCCAAAGGCATCCAGGAAGGAGCAAGTCCCTTTCAACTCCTAATCCTCCATCATTATTCCAATGGTGACCAATTGAGCTTCAAGGGTCAAAGTGATTTTCCCAAGAAACCTAGAGATTTGCACCCAACCACCTCGACAGGGTCAATATGTTTCTTAGGTAATCTTCAGTTGAAATACAAACTCCCTCTTACTCTAGAGTGATCTCAACCATGATAGGATCTAATACCATACATAAATTAATGCTATGACAAAATTTACTACAAAACATAAATTTCACCTCTTTGACTAGAGGTTTCACATGTGTTAACCCTATGAATTTTCAGCCTTAGGGATGTTATAAAATAAGGTATAAAACAATAGTGGAAAATAAATATATAATATTCCACTCTCTAAAAACAACCTTCTAGGTTATCCAAGGAGAAAAGAGACCAAATTATATAGATAAGTTTCCATCCCTCAAGGGAAACTTATCACACATAAATCAGATTTGAAAATTCTCTTTTTACCGTAGTTATAATATCAATAAAACAACCGATATAGCAACATAAAAAAAACCATTAAATTCTTCAATGGTGATGTCAAAACACTCAACAACTTGTCCTTTTACTTATGTCAAATCTTCAAGACAAATATAGTTGTAAATAACAATACATGAAGAACATATATGGTTGAAAATCAATCTGGAAATCACACAATTTTTGGAGAGTTGAAAACTCCATTAATATACTCAAGATGAAGTTCATGTACATACCATAACCTTCTCTTAAGGCTATTACAAACCACTAGCGCTCCAAAATCCTAGCTAGGGAAAAGCAAGAAAAACTCTAGCTCAACCAATGAGCTCCAACATGCAAGAATAAATCCAACAAGTCCTCCAAGACAATCCATCCTCTTCTCTTCTTCTTGTTCACCAAATATACCCTAGGGTTTTACCATAAAACCCTAATATCAACTCCAAGAGATAAACCCTAACCCCATACTTCAATATGCTCCATGAATATGATGAAACCTTAGTAAAATGAAGACCAAGAGAGAGAAGGAAGACTAATGTGCACTCCTCCTCAAGATCAAATCTCTACATAATATTGAAATACATAATGAGTGAATGAATGTTTGAGAAGGAATCTCTTCTTCCTTTGTATATATGGGAGTGAAGAGAGAGTGAATGAATTTTTGAGAATGAATCTCTTCTTCCTTTGTATATATGGGAGGGAAGGGATGTCAACAATACAATGTGGATCCAATCCCTTACAAACAACCTATAATAAACCCTCACCAGCTAAAATAAGTAAAGTGCTCCACTCCAAGTAATTGTCATACATAATAAGGGATCCAAGATGATGTCGCTACACAAGGTGTGTCCACACCTCTTCCTTACAAGCCCACATGGAGTCCATCGCTCCTACTAATCCTTGTACTCTATTGGGTAGGTGCCCCTACAAGACATTGTCATAACCCAGGCATCTGTGAGCAAACTCTAAGCCTTTGTCTAGGAATCCAAGCAACCCCATGTTATCTAGGTCTTGATGCACTCCTCCAATATGTATAATGATCCTCATCCTAACTAGGGTGTTATTCAAGCAAGTGGATCTCTCCATGTGGCCACAATGAAGGTTGTCCACCAAGCAAGAAAGAGAAATTCAATGCCCCAGTGAAGAATAGCAAGCAAGCATCCACCTAAGGTCAAGAAATCATGGAGAAAACTGTCTCCATAGTGAAAATCCATCACTAACCATCTCCCATGAGCTGATCCATATAAGAATATATGGGGGATGAATATGCACCATGTACCAAAAATCTCATGAAGCACCCCTAAACATGGTGTAAACACTTTCAGAGTATCTTGAAAGCTAACAACTAGGGGTCGTCCATACTTCTTTAAGCAGGGATTCATTTTCTATAGGGTTTTTATAATTTAATGCCTTTTGAGATAGTTTGGGATTACCTCCATCTATGATTGGCTACTTGAATTGATCATAGGTGGAGTTCTCCATGATAGGAGCAATAACATTCTTTGACATGAGATTTCGTATAATGGATATTGTTCCTCCAACTACTTCTTTTAAATACTTTGATAACTCCTTTGAAATCACAATTACTTGTTGCTATGTCTCTCTGCCATAATGCTTCTTTAATTCCACCACTTCTTTAGCCTTTGGATCCACACCTGCTACTATAGACCCAAACTTTCCCTCATCTTCCCTTTTTTTCCAAATCCTTCTTAGAAAATGAATGTAGCAATCATCCACTATTTGTCAATGAATGTAGCAATCATCCACTATGATTCCTTAATTCCACCACTTCTTTAGCCTTTGGATCTAGACCTGCTGCTATAGACCCAACCTTTCCCTCATCTTCTATTTTTTTCCAAATCCTTCTTAAAAAATGAATTTAACAATTATCAAAGTTGGCTTCCGTAAATGTGCGCTTCCATATATGTGCATATACTGAATCCAACTTCCATAAGTGTGCATATACATAAGTTGTCATCCATAAATGTGTATTTATGGAAGTGGTCAGATTTCATAAATGTGCATACATGGAAGCTGTCGTCCGTAAATGTGCATTTATGGAAGTTGGATTCCATATATGCGCGCTTTCATATATGCACATTTACGAAAGCCACCTTCCGTAAATGTGCATTTATGGAAGTTGGATTTCGTAAACGTTCATTTATGGAAGTTGAATTTCGTATATGTGCATACACTGAATCCAACTTCCATAAATGCACATTTACAAAAGTTTATAGCTTTTGTAAATGTGCATATACATAAGCCACCCTCCTTAAATGTGCAATTATGGAAGCCGTCTTCCGTAAATGCGCATTTATGGAAGTAGCTTTCGTATATGCCCATTTACGAAAGTTTTCTTCCGTATATGCACATATACATAAGTGGTCAACTTCCTTAAATGCACATTTACAAAATCCGGCTTCCATATATGCGCACTTTCGTATATGCACATATACGGAATCCAACTTCTATAAATGCGCATGTATGGAAGTGCGCATATACATAAGCCGTCTTCTATAAATTCACATATACAGAAGTGGTCATCTTCCATAAATGCGCATATATAGAAGCTATTGTTTGTAAATGCACATTTATGGAAGTCAGCTTCTGTATATACACACTTTCCTATATGTGCATATACATAATCCAACTTCCATAAATGAACATTTACATAAGCGCACATATATGAAAGTTGCCTTCTGTAAATGTGCATTTATGGAAGTTGGCTTCTGTATATGTGCATATATGGAAGCCGACTATTGTAAATGTGCATTTAAGGAAGCTGACCACTTTCGTAAATGCGCTTATACAGAAGAAAATTTTGCAAATGGGCATATACGAAGACACTTCCATAAATGCGCATTTACGAAAGTTGACTTCCATAAATGCACATTTAAGGAAGGTGGTTTCCGTATATGCACATTTACGGAAGCTAGCCACTTCCATAAATGCACATTTATGGAAGTTGGATTCAATATATGCACATATATGAGAGTGCGCATAGACGGAAGACAACTTCCGTAAATGCACATTTATGAAAGCCAACTTCCATAAATGCACATTTACAGAAGGTGGCTTCCATAAATGCGCATATACAAAAGCACAGATATATGGAATCCAACTTCCATAAATGCACATTTACAGATGATAGCTTCCTTATATACGCATTTATGGAAGCTGACCACTTCCATAAATGCACATTTATGGACGACAACTTTCGTATATATGTACTTCCGTATATGCGCATATACAGAAGCCAACTTCCACATATTAAATGTGCATATACGAAAGTGCATATATACGAAAGCCAACTTCCATAAATGCACATTTATGAAAGGTGGCTTCTGTATATGCGCATTTATAAAATTTGGATTCCATATATGCACATATATTGAAGCGCGCATATACGAAATCCAACTTCCATAAATGTGAATTTATGGACAATAACTTCCGTATATGTGCATTTAAGGAAGACAACTTCCGTATATGCACACTTTTGTAAATGAGCATTTAGGGAAGATGGATTATGTATATGTGCATAAACAGGTTCCGTATATGCGTATTTACGGAAGCTGACCACTTCTGTATATGCACATTCACGGAAGCCAACTTCCATAAATGTGCATTTACATAACTTCTGTAAATGCCCATATATGGAAGTCGGCTTCTGTATATGTGCATTTAAGAAAGCCAACTTTTATAAATGCACATTTATGAAAGTCGACTTCTGTATATCCGCATTTATGGAAGGTGGCTTCCGTATATGCACACTTCCGTGAATGGGCATTTATGGGAGTTGGATTTCGTATATGCGCATATACAGAAGTTGACTTCCATAAATTCTCATTTACAGATGACAAATTCCATATATGTGCATTTACGAAAACTAAACACTTCAATAAATGCACATTTACAGATAACAACTTTCGTATATGCACATTTACGAAAGCTGACCACTTCCAGAAGCGCGCATATACGGAAGCCAACTTCCATAAATGTGCATTGACGATATCCAACGTTCATAAATGCACATTTATGGAAGGTCGCTTCCATATTTGCACATTTACGAAAGATGACCACTTCCGTATATGCGCATTTGTGGAAGCTGACCACTTCTAAAACTGCAAATATACGAAAGCGCGCATATAGAGAATCCAACTTCCGTAAATCCACATTTATAAATGCAGATTTACAAAAGACAACTTTCTTTATGGAAGTTGGATTTTGTATATGCACATATACGAAAGTGCGCAAATACATAATCCAACTTCCGTAAATGCACATTTACGAAAGTCAATTTCCATAAATGCATATATACAAAATCCAACTTCTGTAAGTGGCCAGCTTTCGTAAATGCGCATATACGAAAGCCACTTCCATAAATGCGCATTTACGGAAGTTGGTCCCCTTGGCATTGGTATAGTCNATGCATATATACAAAATCCAACTTCTGTAAGTGGCCAGCTTTCGTAAATGCGCATATACTGAAGCAAATATAAATGTGCATTTATGGAAGCCGACTTCTATAAATGCGCATATACGAAAGCCACTTCCATAAATGCGCATTTACGGAAGTTGGTCCCCTTGGCATTGGTATAGTCATCATCCTTCTAATTTATGCTGAGAGAGAGAGAGAGAGAGAGAGAGAGAGAGAGAGAGAGAGAGAGGTGGTTCAACTATGATGTTTCCCTCATTATTAGATTTTAGAACCTCTAGGGAATAATCTAGACTTTATAGACTAGAAAATTTGTTTTTACCTTGCCTAAGAATATTTTCGTAGATGAATATCTTACTATAATCCAATACAAGGAACTAAAGGATAAAAAGAGTAAAATGGTTGAGGAAAGGAAGTGAGATAAATGGGTTTTCATTAGAATTGNTTTAGAACCTCTAGGGAATAATCTAGACTTTATAGACTAGAAAATTTGTTTTTACCTTGCCTAAGAATATTTTCGTAGATGGATATCTTACTATAATCCAATACAAGGAACTAAAGGATAAAAAGAGTAAAATGGTTGAGGAAAGGAAGTGAGATAAATGGGTTTTCATTAGAATTGGAATGGTTTTGAATCATGATTCTCCCCTCTACACCAATCCAAACCATGGGCTCCCCGATATTTTAACACATGAGGCTAGACTTTGAGTTCCAAGCCTTCTCTTTTAGTAGTAGTATAGAATTGTTTCCTTGAATCTTCTTCATAGAAACACATGCCACTAAAAGGATCTAGAATACTCCCTACCTTATTAGGTTATTCTTGGTTATCACTACATAGGTCAAAACTCCATCTTGCTTTGAAAGGCTCTCATAGGATTGCATGAATATATAGAGATTCTTTGCCCCCACTTATATGCTTTCAAGGTTCGAATGTTCATGTTAGGTTCTTGTGGGTATTGTTTGAGAGAAATCCTCTCCAATAGAGTCTTTTTCTATTCCTATTATTTCTCTTTAACAACATCACCTTATTCCATTTTTGATGTAGATGATTCTCCTTTTGTAGATTTTCAACATTAGAGAACAAAAATATCTGCTCCATGTGACATTATGTTTGTTGGAGATTTCAATGCACAAGCTAGTTGCACGAAGTGTATTAAGCATCATCTCTACTTGGATCCCTTGATGATTTAGATAATGGACTTCTAGGAAAATGGACATCAAGGAACCTCACTAGAATTTAATTCATATATGCACATTTAAAAAATCCCTCTTACATAAATGCACATTTATGGAATTTAGATTTCATTTACGCCCATATATTGATACATTTATGAAATCAGGATTCCTTATATGCACATATATAGAAGCCTACTTTTGTAAATGTGCATTTACGGAAGAAGGCTTCTTTAAATGTGCATATATATAAACTTTCTTCCATATATGCACATTTATGGAAGAAGGATTCTGTAGATGTGCATATACGAAAGCATGCTTCCGTGAATGTGCATATACGTAGGCCCGATTCCATAAGTGCGCATATATAGAAGGTTGATTCTGTATATGCACATACACAGAGGTCTGATTCTGTTAATGCGTATTTATGGAATCTAGCTTCCATATATGCACATAGATGGAAGCCTACTTCCATAAATGCACATATATGGAAGCAACTTTCTGCATATGCACATTTATGGAAGCCTTCTTCCGTAAATGCAAATTTACGGAAGCAGTCTTCCGTATATGTGCATATATGGAATCCTGATTCGAATTAGAGTTTTCTATGCAAAAAATTGCTTCAATGATGAAGGCTCGAAGGTCTGTAAGAGATTCCATGCAATGGCATATAAAAGGAAGGCTATCCGTAGCCTAAGTCATTGGGTTCACCACACTTGAAGCTTGAAATTCAAATTTAGGTGAATCTTAAAACCTTAGTTAAAATTTGGAAAATTTCTATACAAATTCAACACTTCTTCAAGGAGATAACAGAGAGAAGAAGTCACCACTCACCGAAACTGTCAAATAAGGGAGGGTCGACACCAAAATATGGAATTCCAATCCATTTTCTTCCTCGCGGGAGCTTTATTAGACAATTTCGACATGCTTCCAATGCTCTAATGTGTAAATATATGTGCACGTTCCTATCATGGCTACATGTTTGCTTCCATATATGCACTTTTATGGAAACAAACATTTACAGAAGAAGGATTTTGTAAATATGGATATACAAAAGCTTGCTTCCATATATGCGCATTTACAAAAGTTTGCTTCTATATATGCACATTTACGGAAGTTTGCTTCCATATATGCACATTTACGGAAGTTTGCTTCCATATATGCACATTTACGGAAGTTTGCTTCCATATATGCACATTTACAGAGGCCTAATATAGGTGAAAGTTGTAACTATGAATAACTAATTGGATGGACATTGAATATTACACCTACTCATAATAGTGAAAGTGTGATGGGGGTAGATGCAGGGAGGGGGTCATCCTTGATCTCGAGGGAAACCAATAAATAACCTTTGACTGAGGCTTGGGAAAAGAGTGACAAATAACCAAGTTGAGGCAATGGCTCTCATTCAAGGGTTGAAGCTATTTCATGAAAGGAAAATTAGGAGTTTAATTGTCATTGTTGACTCAACTGTAATTATCAAAATGATGCATAATTCCTCCTCTAAATGATCAAATCCAGTAAATATTATCCAATTAATATTGTTCAAGAAGCCAATATGTTTGAATCTATAGAGTATTGTCATGTATCAAGATAGCTCAATCATCAAGTAGACTAGTTGGCTAACATGGCCTCTATTTCAAATTGTGGAGTTCCTAGAATAAAAAATGGGGTATCAACTTCCCCCATTTCTTAATCCTTTGTTACAAATTTATGAACAATAGGGTGATTAACTCATGGAATTTGGGATTTAAGGGGCAATATCCTTGTGGTAACTTCACACACTCATGGTTTAAGGTTGGAGCAGGTTATTCAAGTGTGAATTGACTTGGGCTCTTATGTAGGTGGGATAATGGTTTTGGAGGGATATTCTAGAATTTTTGTTGGTGCAACATGATGGTTTTTTGTCTTATAGTGGACCGCCATGTTCCCATTTATTTTGAGCAAGGGTTTTCCTTCCCAATGTCTTGGGGCACCAATATAGACAAAAAATTGGGATCTTGGTTTGGGATTTTAGCTTGATTTCACTTGGTGGGTCATGGGATATTACTCTTGAGGTTTTTTGTATTTATTGGCACGGGCTTTGTTGATATCCTTGAGGATCCCTATGAAACAATACTTTCTTAGCATGAATACTCAAAAGGCTAGTCTCTTGAATAATTGTGGAAGTTACTCTATTTTTGAATGTCTTTTCCTCTATTGTCAATTGCTTGGGGGGATGTTCAAAAAGGGTTCCATTACTTGTTATGGTAGATTCATTCTTGTTGATCCTCTTGGAATTGGAAGGGGGAACTTGATTGTTTTATGTAGTAGTTATAGAATGTAAAACTATACACATTCTCACAGATGCCCACTATGCAAAGCCACTAATATATTGAGTTTTAGGAAGACAAGAAAGACCCATTGTTGATAACATGGTTTATATTTTCTCTATGATTGGAAGGTTGCATTATTAGGAGGAAGTTAGTAGTAATGAGTATGATTTTATTATGGAAACTTTCCACAGTCAAAAGAAACAACTTGAATTCCTTCAAGATGAGTACATGTTACTCTTCAACAAATGCTTGTGAATTTGACTAGAAGTACCAACTCTACTACTTCAAATGTTAGATTGTCTATTGGATTATTTGTTGAGGACATTAAAGAAGAGACTGCCCAACAACAACATGATCATGTGGACATAATGGAAAAGGACCATGACTTTCAAGCAATTCCAAAAAACTAGGGGAAAGCTAACATAAATCACACCTTTATTTAGTATTAAAGTCATTAAAGTTTTGCAAATTTTGTTTAATTTTGACACATATTGTAGAATTTATACCTATAGAACTTTCTTAAAATGGTTTATGAAGGATTGCTATGTTAAATTCCAATTTTTTTGGACAATTTGATAACATCAACTCTATATTTTGTATTATTATGCTAACCAACATAACTACAAATTTATAATGCTATATATATATAGAGAGAAAATGTTTAATGTGAAAATTATGGTTGATGGACATGCTCAATAGTGTTTTATATTTATAGAGACTCTTACTTAGACACCGATTGACATGCAAAGAATTCCATAAATACACATTCATAAAGAAATCAAAGTGCGAGAATATAGATTCAAGATGATTTGACATGTTGATTTTAAGAGAACATGCTAATTTTAAGAGATGTGTAGTGTAAATTACATTTAAACGTCAACAATTTAATATTGTATTTCTTTTAACCTGTATCAATTGTGTATTTGAGATAATTTGTAGTAGTCTTTTTTTTTTTCCAAATAAAGTGTCCAAGTTAAATAACATGCACAATGACATACAAATAAATACAATATACTATTATTTGTTCATAACCAATAATTTGAACACAGTTGTTATTGACATTTAGAACCATAAAAACTAGTGTTAGTTGCTATCAATTCCTCATAACACCACATCACATTTCATAATTTTTTTTACACCTATCATAGGGCCATGGAAAAAAAGGAGGTTTGTACACATCCAAATTTCCAAAAGTTGCATAAGTTTTTACACCTCTCATAGGGCCGTGGAGAAAAAAGAGGTTTATCAACAACCAAATTTCCAAAAGTTGCATAAGGTCCCATTTGTGGTAAATTGTAAAGAGTTGCAAAGATATATATTGAGTTAATAATATTTTTTTTTTGACAAGAACGATTATGTTGCATTAATCGGCTTTCTGGCAAGCCAAAATCAGAAAGTTACAAATTTGAAGAAGGTTGGTGACCTCTAACAGTGCTGCCAACCTTCTTGTGAATGTCTTGGGAGACCAATCCCATCTGCTTCTTGATCTAATTCGATGATATGACAAAGTTTGCGTACATGAGTAAATTCTCATAAATTGTGAGCACAATAGGAGATAGAAGCAAAGCATTAAACTGTGGGGGATGAAATTTTCCCCTTAAGGTAGGGATCGAGCTTTTTCTGGGAACCTAAAGAAATGTTGGGCCAGCCTCCTTTCTCTGGCAGCTTTTGTTGGTCATAAGCCCTCGGGAGGGGTGGAGGCGGGTGGGATGTGGGGTTGGGGAAGTTTCCACATGGCTGGCTAGAGGTTGAGAAACAATGGAGACCTACTTGACCCGAAGGTTAGAACCCAAGTTTCTCTATTGCTTCATTGATTACTGCAGGGGTGTGGAATCCAGGAGGCTTTATAGATCTTAGGAGGATCATAACATTGCTTACGGATCTAGGGCTTCAGCATCTTCATTCAGCGCATCAAGGCTGTTTTTATTTTCTAGAGTTGCCTCTGCTTGGTGAGTGGCCTATTGAGCCTGGGTTAGTGGATCCTTTAATGGCTGCCGATGGGTTGAATTCTTGGTGAAAACCATATTCTTTGACTGGTCTCGGCTCCTCGGAGGCTTTGGGGCAACATTTTTATGAAATGGCAAATGCTTATAGCACAAAAGGCACTTAGAGGGAATCTGCTCGTAGTCCAGTTCTTGGAGATGGCACCATTCCCCAGGGAGAGCTTAATGGCTTCGGGAAGTCCCTTTCTCCAAGGTTAACCTCAACACAAATCTGAGCACATGTAAACTGATCCCGACTCCATGTCAGGGAAACGCCAAGCTTGGCTTCCAATGTCCTCGAGATCGCCCTCCGAATCTGAGGGAAGATGGTGACCCTAACTTAAGCAGGGCTCTTTGTGATCTAAACTCAGGATTAAATCAAAGTCCAAGGAGGCTAAAACGACCCTCGACCCAGCAAACCGGGGTCCCGGTCGAAAACTAGATGCGTGGTCCTCTTTCATTGAAGTTGAAGACAAAAAAACCCACACTTCTCTTTAGCATGCAGGAGAAAGCACGTTTCTGTATGTCGGCATCTTTCGCGATCATCCATCCATACCTCCACTTTTTTGGGGCTTGGACATAACCCCATAAACTTTCCGATGAGGGGCCTTTAGAAGGGCAAGACTGTAAGGGTCCTCTGGAGATAGCTCCGGAGAAGGGATCTCCTCCATCTTCTTAGCAAACTTAGACAAGAGAGAAGGATTGGATTTGGGTCCTACCGATCGGACCAACGCTTTGAATGCTGAAAGGATCTTGCTTTCGACAATGGATCGGGGCCATGCATTGGCGGTGACGACCGCAGGTAACAAGAGGGATGGAGCAAGTCAGCGACGAAATGACCCAGCAAAGCATCCTGGAAACTAAAGGAAGCCTTGTGATGAGAGGGGCCGGCTGCGATGTCCTGCATACGTCCCATGCGATACAGCCAATTACGGTTGAGCCTTTCTGGGCCAGTAGCCCACGCAATCAAAGCCGGGCGGAGTAGGCTAGGGTTGACCCTGGCAGCATTGTCCATAGATCACAAACACCATCAGATGAATGGAGCACTCTTAATAATATTATCCTCTGTACAATTTTATTTTTTTAACTATTCTTTGTTTAATGATTATAAATGCAATTTAAATATTTTTTTTAACTATTCTTTGTTTAATGATTATAAATGCAATTTAAATATTCAAAATTGATTCATTAATGTACTTAAGACTTGGCTATCAACCATCTATCTAAAAAATCTAATATCTATTATAGTAAACACATTAATAACAATACACTTAAGAATTTATTATCTATCATTCTACTAAATAAGATAACTTATGTCATGACAAAATCATTAAGAACAAAAACTGACAATGCATTAATAACAATACACTTAAGAATTTATTATCTATCATTCTACTAAATAAGATAACTTCTGTCATGACAAAATCATTAAGAACAAAAATTGGCATTTATAGATTAATAAATTATATATATGTTTATGTCACAATGCCTAAATAATAAAGACTATTTACTGTATGTAAAATAATCAATAAAAATGAATTAGGGACCCAATATTGTGTTAAAAGAATTGGCAGATGTTTTGAAATACCACCCCTGACCACCCAAGTCGGATCGTGCTACCTCGTAGAATCACTCTTTCTAAGCTCTGATACCATATTGCGACACCCCTAGCCACCCAGGCTGGACAATGCTACCTCATAGAAACATTCTTGCTAAGTTCTGATACAGATTTGGTAATACACCCTAGCCTTAGGCCACTGGGCTATACCACTCAGAGACTCATGCAAAACATCATACAAATAAAATTTAAATAGACAACTACATTATGCTAATACATAGATAAATGCGGAAATAACAATAAAGCCTATACGCACAACATATACAAGATAAACTCATAAATATAAAACATGTACAAATACACATCATGCAATTGAACACATAAATGGTACTTATCTTTTTATGGAAGACCACCAACTACATACAGACCTTCCATGAACCTCCCAGACATAGACCACGATGCTCATCACTCTCAGTAGTGGGTCACCCCCGAGATGGGACTAAACTCCACCCAGGTAAAGGGATTCCTAGGCTAGGCTGAGACAATGGGATGCTACATAGTCAATGAGGAAGTATTCCCTCCCAAGAGCCAACTAATACACATAGCCTACAACCTCTCATTCCCCACATGCTTGTCGCACCCGAGGAAGTGTGCCCCTTCTCTACTCAACAGTCCTTCGGCTGCCCCACTTCCCTTCCAGGGCTTCAACAACAGGCCAGACATGAATTCTTAAAACACTATAGCTGCTACTGGGCTCCCTCCAGGAGAAATCACTTCTCCAACAAGCTCTCTCACCTAGAGAGAGTTGCTCACATGCTTGACAACTGCTTCTTCATCCAACAGGCCTGACAGCCCGCCTCTTCACTCTCGCTCCCAGATAACCAACAACAGGCTTAGGTGAAAACAACTTCAACATTCAACTAATGAACATGTAAAAGCGACAACCACGACCTTAAAGTTTGGAAATAAGCGCTGCTCATAACAGGAAAGTACAACACAAGCTTAGGTAGGTACATGTGAGTTGTGCCACCCAAAAGGATCACGGGTTTCGACTGATGATAAGAAAACACGAGATATGGCTCCAGAATATGTGCAGGTTTCAAAGGTGCGTGCATCCTCAAAGGTCAACAATGGAGGTAATGGCTCCCTGTGTGAATGTGTGAGTGCATGGGAAGCATGGCTAGAATGGAAGAGAACCCCCAAAGAATGTCGAGTTTTCCAAATATAATTGCATGTTCCAAATTAGACACTTGTCTTCATGAAGCTGCATGAGCTCCACTTATCATTCGTTCCCTTCCCACAGGAACTTAGAATAACATAGGTTATGTCCAACCTTAGTCTTTTAGGAAATAATACTATAATATTATTCCCTTAGAGATAATCCCTCTAGCTTAGCCCCTTTTCTAGGCTCTTAGCCCCTCCCTTTCTCTACCTAGTGGAGCTTAGTCCCCCATTCTCTTTTATCATGGCCGGTCTACACGCAACGATGTATTTATATTAATGATATGAGTATTTACATATACAAAAATAAGATCATTGGCATTTAGCATCAAGGCTCTCAGGCCTAATCATCACATAAGCCTCCTAGCTTATAATCACTTGGCTCACCAGCCTACAAAACATATTTACATTCCCAATTACAACTAGGGCTCGGTAGGGCTTCAAAGCAAAAGTCTATCAACAAACACATATTTTGTCAATGCCTAACCCTAAAGTTGGATGACAACGTTGTTTTCAATCACATTTATGGACACTAACACCATTATTTCTAAACAATAGAGCTCTACGAAAATTGATACCGTGAATGAGCATAATAGGTAACCATAATAGTTTAGCAATGAAGCTAAATGTAAACAATATATTTAGAAGTGAAAATAACAATATGATTACAAGTTCACACAAAACATATCGGAGTTGGAGCATTGGCTTTATTTACAGAGAGAAAGGTTTTTTTTATCAACGCTTTAGTGTTTTAGTATGTCTCTTTTCTCTATTGTTGAATTTAAAACTTGCTACCAAAATGTCCTTACATTTGATCTTAACAACTATGCATCCCAATTTTGGTATGCCTACAGTCCATTGCAAAAGTGAGAGCAAGAATGTATCCAATAAATTGCAATATTGAAATTCTGAAAGAGTTGAAGAGAG
>SNQJ01S0034713.1:14931-25918 GCA_010110895.2 Picea sitchensis
CTTTCCTGGAAAAAACCGCCCATCCAAAAACTCAAAACCACAAATTTTCCAGTTTTGACCAGCCGTCTTCCGAAGAGGATTATGGGAAAACGAAAATGAATTTTGAAAAACCGAGAGAGGTTGTTCTCCATAAGGATATTAAGAACAAAAAACTCTCTCAATTTTTTCACAGTTGCCACCATATGGGAGAATCAAAGCTATATTTCAGTCTCATTTTTCAGATTTTCGGTTCTTTTTGTTTCAGTCCTCTTTTTACGGGAGCTGTTTCGACGAATTTGGCGAAACCAAAGGAGTTTTTTGTCCATCACATGCTCATATAAAATAAAATCCTTCATGTTTTTCCTAGGTGTCAGCATTGAAGAGAAACAGATGTCTGAGTGGACCCCTTTTTTGCATAAATTTGGCACGTCTTTCATGGCAGACAATTCTGAATTTTTAGGGATTTTTATTCCTATTTTCACCGAGGTGGTTGAATTAGACCTCCCGATATTGATGAGAGTCTTTTTTATATATTGTGATGAATCAAATGTGCAAGGTCGATCAGTCAGAGGAACATGATTTAGTTTTTGTAAAACAACGCACTGAGCTTTCTGTATTTTCATCAATTCAATAATACAGTGCTATGTTGCAGGATTCTTGTGACTATTTCGACTGGTGTTGTGCATCCCTATTTGTAAATTTGTTTCTCTGTTATCATAATTAATGTTTGCCTCTGAATTATTCTGAGAAGATTAAGAACAGAATTGGTTTTAATGTACCCTCTGTCTCTGGCTTGGTATAGTTTTTTATGTTTTCCACTGAAGATTAAACGAAGAATTCTTAGTTTCTCTGTGTTTAATTGGATTTCTTGATCTGTTCCCTCTCACCCATTTCATTTAAATTAAAGTATCTAGTGAGTTGTCTACCTTGCCTTGCAAATATTAGCCCGTTGACATGGATTTTTGATCATTCGTTGTAGTGACTCTATAGCCCATGGTTTGTCTTCTCTGCCCCTACCCAATTCCTAAGAACAAATCCTATGTTCTACATAGCTAGCCTAATATCCTATTCTAAACAAATCTAAATTTGACAAAGAGATCCCTCTCTGAGTCTTGGAGGGCTAGATCCCTGACTCGAAGTGGTTTTGATGTTGCCTCTATGACTGCCTCGACATCCTTGGGAAAATTACAGAGTGTTAACACAGCTAACACACACATCAGTTTTTTTAACTCTACTTAGGAAAACGTTCACACTTTTATCAACAACTAACACACACATCAGATTTCTTAACTCTACTCTATAAATAAATTCAAACTGTAAAGTATTATTCTATAATTCACTTCATTCCACCAGCCATTAACCAATGAAAAAATTTGACAAGGAATAGGTAGATGTACATATCTAAACAAAGTGTTGGGACAATGAATGGAGCAGCCAAGTTCCACCCGACCATAGAACAGAACAACCAATCTACTTGCTTCGTTCACCCCCTAGCATGACCATGAATCCATGAGGGTGAACCCTGAAACTCCGTTGTCACTATAGTTCTCTTTCAAATCGAAAATACTCCTTGCCTCACACTCAGAAAACAATGCTCATAACAACAAGTGATATCTTTTTTCCCAGCATACTAGGCAACATCCAGCCTCCTCCCATATGCTCTCTATGCAAAAGCATCCAGTGCCTAGGTCTTTTTCCCCTTGGGAATTTTCATAGATTTACAAATTCTTGATTTTCAGGGGCTGCCAATGGCCAAATTCCTGATTTTCCACTTGTAAAATTCATCTCTGAGGTAGTTCAAGACTGTTCCCCACTCATGGATTCATGGTCAACTGATTTCAACCTAGTTGTTCCATTTGTCCCTCAACAATTAATATAAAAATATTTGTCTCTTACAAGTGTCATAGTCAAAGAGTTGGTTGGGAAAATCAAATCTTTACCCAACAGTCACAATAATAAATTACAATTAACTAAATTCCAAATTTGGAATTCCCATAAATGGCAATAATTTTCCAAATTCAAATTTGCCAAAAATGGAAATAAATTCCTAAGTGCATTCAAACTTTAATAATAATTTATTTTTTGGGATATTAAAACTATTTTCTCCTACTTGAAATTATTTACACTGCTTTATATTCTTACCAATAGGTGGTGATATTGTTGATATAATGTTTTATAGCTTGTGTGATGTACCCATACCACCAGTCCGAGCCACATCAATGTGAAATTGCTCTGAAGATCACTTTGATGCATACTTGACATAAAAATAGTGAAAACAATATTCATACTAATAACAATTTTAATGTTCCCAAAACAGAAAACCCAAAATGATTTTCTCATCCACAAATTTGAAACATGCCCATTTCTTGGGAACTTCCAAATTTTCCATCTTGGACTGGTAGGATTATGTTCCAATCTTTCCATGTAAGAAACATGAATCCAAAGCATGCAAATAAACCAGAACATGCTAAACTATAACATAAATGAACAACATTCCATGCAACAACATTAATAATAACCAGGAACAACATAATCACATCATCTTAGAGATAGTAATAATACACAGTGGAATATTAATAATTATACAAGAAAAAACAAAGAGAACTTATCATTAATTGAACCATTCATTAACTGGTTGTATACCAAGGGCGTTCCTCCCAGCCATAGACATTGATGTTCATTCACTCTCAATAATAGTGTCACTCTCAAGCCAGGGCTATGAATCCACAAGGATGAGTCTAAGGCCAAAAATAAAACATAAAGCAGTTGGCTAATAGGCTCTCAGGTTTTCCCAACCACACAAGAATCCTAATTTCCATCTCTCTTCCCATTCATCCTGCACAACCCAAATAAATGAACCCCTTTCTTTTCCATGCAGTCCCTCAGGTTGTTCTAGTTCTCTTCTAGGGATCCAGTGCTACTGGTTAGGAATATCAATGATGGAAGACCCCAAGGATCCTTAGTTATGGATGGTTCTTTTAGAACTGCCATCAATATAATGCACATATGCATCCATTCCCTCCTAGAATGATTAGTAAATTCTTACATCCATCTAACAATGTCTCTCCTCCTCCAGCTATTCATTTCCATGCCCAGACCTAGAGTACATGAATCAACAAGAATAAGGAAATGATAACAAAAGAGTGAGCAACAAATGGATGTGCCCCCACATGGAATGAAGAACAATCAATGAGGAACCAAAAGAGTGATTGACTCCCAAACAAAGAACAACCCCAAACAGACCACAGGTAGTGTTTATATAATTACTTGAACCAAGAACCACATGGCTTCCCCAAGAAGATCATGTAATCAATTCTCCCAACTAAAACCAAGAATGGTGAAATAATAATAATAATAAAATATTTCTCCCCTTTATCCCCCTCTCTTGTGGAATCATAGCCCCTTATCTCTCTTTTCCTTGTCTTTCCTACAGTTAACAATGTTTTTTATTAATATATATAGAAGTATTACATTTCCTATGAATTCTAACCCATTTTCAACTTTTCCATCTCACCAGCCTAAGTTACCAATACATAATACATTATAGTTCATAGGGATCAAAACCAAGGTTGTTACATCACCCTCCACTTATTTTGGCAATGTCCTCAGTGCACAACATCATACCATTGTTCTTAATGCTACAAATATAGGCTCTTCGACCTTTAGTCTGAAAAATTAGTCCAACTAATGTTCATGCACATAGGCACGTTGACCTTAAAACATGCATACATAGGCACTTCGTCCCAAAACATTCATAATGTCCACGCAATTTCTATTTTTGGCAGCAGTTCCAACCAGCTACAACAAGTCCATTGGACTTCTTTGTTCCATACATTTTCCTTGAGTTTGATTTCCTTTTATTTCTCTTATTCCTGACCTTCCATCTTCAATAACCAACATTTCATCTATATTATACACATACAATCATAATGATATATCATCATAAGTTTTTCACTCACTAATGTCAAATATGTTTCATAAGGAAAACTCAAATTTCTAGAGCATGAGATTCCATCTCATAATTTCTTGGTTTTTTCCATAGCAGTAATCAATCTTTATTATGGATTACAGTAGTTCCATACTTGAGACCATTTTTCTTGCAATTTTCTCAATTTCTATGCAACTAAACAAATTTGTTAGCATATCCTATCGATTTTTTTTTAATTTCTCAAATTTGTTTTATACCGGAAAATAAAACTCCCCAAGCATGAGTTTTTTTATCATAATGTTTGACTCTTGCAGCAGTATACATTGGTTGTATTTATGGCTTACACCCCTTCCTAATCAAAGACCATTCTACCTTCAATTTTCTCAACTTACACTCAGCCAAACAAACTGTTAGTATCTTCCACACTATCATTCTATTTCCATAACATTTCCAATAGATCAAAAGTGATTTCAGAATTGCAACAACCTAACAATTCATTCACCTTCAACTAATATTCATATTAAGTATAATGCAATTATCTTCATTATGCATTTTCAGCACCATAGATTTTCATAATGCAACAAGTAATTACCAATAAAATAAAAATCAACGTTCCAATACCCATGGCCACATCTACAAAATGCATCTCTGCATTGACCACATAATACCACATATATATGTTATGAATTCCACCATGGTGAGTTTTATGGCCCAACCAATACCTCAACACATCATCCACACACTTCCCAAGTTTTTCTTGATTATTTGGATACCCTCCTTTTCAACCCAAACACAACACCAAGAATATAATTCTGAAGTGCTCTTCAGTGTCGACAAAGAGGTTACAGTCCAAACATCAGATATAAAGGGGAAATCATTGAGCACTCACATAGTGATACAACCCTTCCTCATCTAACCATATCATGGTATCACACATGACTATCTATATGGGTATTCATTGCTATAAAAGGAGTATGTCTCTTGACTTGACCTGGTTATGATTTCATAATCAATCATAACAAAATATGCAACTAAATTTTATCTAATGCATTCTGGCACCAACAAAATTTATATACTCTAGGCCTTCAACCATTACATATCAATTTAAATTTTGAAAAATTAACTGAGGAAATTCTTACCCCAATTCCCTTCAACATTTATGCATCAAAAGAAACCAAATACATGCATTCATGGTTGTTATCAACCTACTTGATGATACCTAATCAACTGGTATTTGTAGAAGCTCACAAGATTCATTCTCCATCCTTTTGATCACCATTCTATCCACCCTCATTTGTCTTCACAAAGATGGAAGTCATAAGCAACAGAAACATCTGCATCTTTAACCATGCTATATCCTTTTTCCTGAATACATAATCCATCATTAGTCATATTCAATTTCCATAACATCATTATTGCATGTATATAACAACCGGATATTCTAAGTCCAAAAGCATGGCATATGCATATTCAAGCATGTAAATATGCACAAATTCACATATGTATGCACCAATCATTCACTATCATCATACCTACTAATGCATATACATTCTAACTTAATTGTATGCATCATGCACTCTAGTGCATTTTTGTTTCAGTTCACTTATTTATGTATTTATTTATTTATGTTGTAGTTGGTTGTCCTTGAATTTCTTCAAATCCTTGTTGCCTTATGTGACCCATTCTGCTCATCTACACTATTGTTCCCTTTTATGAGCACTTTGCATCCAAGTTCCACTTGGTCATTCTACAATTCAACTAATGTGTTCTATTGACAACAACTTGTCTTAGGAAGACATACCCAAAAATCACCTTTATGAAGCATTCCAACACCTTGGAATGAGGTAGCTTGATCTAGGTGGACATTGTTGGCCACCCACCTATTCCACTGTCTCAAAGAACAATTTTCCATTTTGGCATTTTTCTATACTTTTTCGGGTCCTGAAGTTCTGGGGCCATTTTGAGGCCTTAAATAACATTTTCTAGGCATGACAACTCCATGACCATAGTTGGAGGCATGGTTTAAGATAAAAAAAAATGTCTACTCCTCATCTATACCTTTTTGATGAGGTATGGATCACCCCAAATGGAGATCATATGAAAAATTTATGCCCTTGGAAAGTTGATGTATCAACTACCCCCATCAGGGCCCACAAACCTTTTTGTGTTTCATATCCCGGGGTTAGGGTTTTGGATGTTTAGGGTTTTTTCAATTATGATTTATGTTAAAAAGGAATTTGGAGCCTCATTGTAATCATCTTCTTGCGAAAGAGCACAGTCGATGCATCTCTTCTCAAATATAATCAACCACCATTCTAGCTAGCTTGTGTGCTTTTTCATTTTACAGTCTTTTGTATTTTCAGGCAGTCATTAATAGAATCTGAGTTTTACTATATTATTGTGTTCCATGTCATATCTCTATGTATTTCCTTGTTATATCTCTATTATATTTCTTCCTTCATATCGTTCTCAAAATAATCTGGATCAGTGGTATCAGAGAAATCTACTCCTTGTCGTTCTTAGTGCATGTCCCCGATGAGGTCAGGGTATAGAGAGTTGGATCTCAAGATTTTTTATATTGAAGACAACCACTCTCACACACCCAATAAACCTCCCATGGCGAAAGAAAAAATTGATGATGAGGAAAGGGATCCTTTCAAACTGTTTCTCCAAGAAGCCCTTGCGCAACAGAGGAACAAGATGATGGATAATTTCACCCAAATCCTTCAGCGCCTGCTAACAACAATGGAAGCACCTTCAACCAGTAGTCACTTCGAATGTGCAATTCCCTTCAAGGTACAAGTCATATTTTATATTCCTTTATTTGAAGGCTAGATAGATGGCGACACTTTGGAAAAATGGTAAAATTTGCTAGAGGGTTATTTCTCTATCCAAATTTTTTCCAATAGTGAAAAAATCACCTTCACGCCCCTTAAGGCCCTTCGCCATGTAATATATTGGTGGGAGACTTGCTATGAGAAAAATGTCGAGGAATATTTTACAATTTTTGGGCCAGGACCCACTTAGGAGGATTTTTTTTATTCCCTCAAGGAACAATATTACCCTGTTGGAAATTATGATGACCAATACATGAGATGGAACACAAAAATGATATCCCATAGAAATAATTATATCAATTCTACAGGGTACCGGAGACAGTCCCAAAGGTTGCAATCTCTTTGATTTCCGCAAAGAAGTGCATAAATGTGGTCTCTCATACTAGGAGGTTTTTCCTCTTTATGGTTCAATCGGAAGGTGAAGGAAAGGTCACTACAACCATTGAAACCTCTGCACGGGGTCTCTCTACACAACAATGATAGGTGGACAAGATAGTAGAGGAATACAAAGACATATTCACCTCGCCTACTGGGGTGCATGTGCACTGTCAGGTAAATCATTCAATTGATATAACACCCAATGCTCCTCTTCCTAATGGCCCTATGTATAAGCGTTCTCTTATGCAGAATGAAGAATTCAAACACTATATCCAAGAGCTAACTCTGAAGGGACACATTAGACCAAGCTCCCCACCTTGCAGGATCCCAATTGTTCTGGTACAGAAGAAGGATGAGATATGGAAACTTTGTATTGATTACAAATCCCTAAACAAGATCATAGTCAAGAACCAATACCCAATTTTTTGGATTGATGATCTTCTCGATCATCTCAAGGGAGCCAAGTTTTTCAATAATATTGATCTAAAGTTGAGCTACCACTAGGTGCTAATTGATAAAACTGATGTGTGGAAAACTGCCTTCAAGTCTAAAGAAGGTCTCTTTGAGTGGTTGGTCATGCCTTTGGGCTTGACTAACTCCCTAGCCACATTCATCTGGATGATGGATGATATATTACAGCCATTCACAAACTCCTTTGTGGTTTTATATTTGGATGACATCCTCATCTTCAAGAAAACCTAGGAGAAACATTTGGAGCATATTCAACAGGTCTTGGGCACCCTATGAAAGCACAAGTTATATCCCAATTTGGAGAAATGTTCCTTCGGCATGTGAAGAATCCAATATTTGGGATACATCATGGATGATCAAGGTGTACATGTGGATCCATCCAAGATCCAAGTCATCCACGATTGGTCAGCCCCAAAGACAGTGACCGAGCTCTGTAGATTCTTGGGCCTCACCAACTTCTATCACCAATTTTTGTTGGGGTTCTCTCATATTGCTTGGGCCCCAAGCTAGGTGACCAAGGGTGGACAAAAGGTCAATTTTGTGTCGTATGTGCCCCAACAGAAAGCATTCGAGGATTTGAAATCCTGCCTCTTCTTAGCACCAATCCTTATTCTGCCAGACTTGCAACAACCATTTGAGATTGAGACAGATGCTTTAGATTATGCTAGAGGTATAGTCCTCACTCATCATGGGCATCTGGTATCCTATCACATTGAAAATCTATCTGATACTATTCACAGACACCCCACATATGATAAAGATATGTACTCCATTGTGTAGGCATGTCGACAGCAGAAGAATTACATTCTGGGGAAGGAAATGATCATCCACACTGATCACAAGCCTCTAGAATTCATGCATACACAAGGAAAGTTACAAAATGACCTCCATTAGAAGTGGTCCACATACCTACAACAATTCCACATGAATATCAAGTACAATAAGGGTAGCACCAATCATGTCACATAATTCCTTAGTAGACCTCTGATGGAAGCACTAACCACAGCTCTCAACTCCTGTGGACATGAGATATCTAAATGGCCACAATTATACAATAATGACTCTGACTTTGCTACTTCCTATCAAACATTGAACGCAGGAAAAACAGTTCTAGACTTTCATTTCTAGGACATATTGTTATTCCATCTAATTCATCTTTGTTTTCCTTCAAGCGAGCATGCAAAGTTGATATGGGAAGCTCATTACAAATGGGAAACAAGAAATTTTGGTGTAGAGAAAAAAGTGGCAATACTGCAAAATCATTTTTATTGGCCAAAGATTCGACCATATGTCCACAAGTACATTGGATCTTGCACTTCCTACACCATTTCTAAAGCCTCCATCAAGAAACATGGGATATACACCCCTCTTCCTACTTTGTATAGGCCTTGAGATTCCATCTCCATGGACTACATGTCTGGTATGCCTTCAACCAAGCATGTGAATGACAAAGTCTTCGTGGTCGTTGATCGAGTCTCTAAGATGGAAGTTTTGGCACCCTACAAGAAGAGCATCACAACCGAGGTCATCGCCAAGCTCTTATTTACACATGTTTGGGTTCATTTTGGGATTCCATGCACTATTATCTTGAATAAAGACAGTAGGTTCCTAAACACTTTTTGGTCCAGCCTATGGTTGATGATGGACACCAAGCTAACCAAGTTGATTACCTTCCATCCATAGAGGTAGTCAAGAGGATGATTGTCCATATCCCGAGGATGTACAATTCCAAACATCCATGCACATGGGATGAAATCCTTTCTTATTTTCAACATAGCTACAATAGAGACCTCCATAGATCTATTGGCCACAACCTTTTTCAGGTGTGCTTGGGGTTCCAACCATTGGCCCCCATTGATGTAGCTCTGCCCATTGCAGTTGAACATGAATATTCCTCCCATGCTCAGGTCAAGGCTGATCGGAATCCAAATTTTTTGAGTCCATCCAGCACATCCAACAACAAGTTCATGATATTGTGTAGAAATCCAATGCCAGGTACAAGCAATGTCACAATCAACATCAAGTACCACACATGTTTTAGGTGGGAGATAAGGTGTGTTTGCACTTGCAAAAATATTGCCTCATAGAACCACATTGGAAGCTACACCCACTCTGATACAGGCCTTACACCATCACCAAGGTGGTGGGTGAGAATTCTTTTGAATTAAGTATTCCTCCTTTCCTTGGCTTGCACCCGGTATTTAATGTTGAACTGCTTCGATCATATTTTCCACCTCTCCTGGACACTTCAGGCGCGACTGAGTAGTTGGCCCCTACAGAACTCAATCCTGACTGCATAAAACATGCAACAGTTGATCATATCATGGACACCAAGACAAAGGACACCCACCAACAGAACATCCAACTCTATCGGGTCATTAAAACATGGTGGTTTCTTCATCAGGGAAAGTGGCTCACCAAGAGTTAGATTCAATATAATTTTCCCCATCTGATTGAGGAACTTGACACAATAGATACCATTAATTCTCAATGGGGGAGGAATGATCCAGGTGGACATTGGTGGCCACCCACCTATTCCACTGGCTCAAAGCACAGTTTTCATTTTGGCAATTTTTCTAGACGTTTTCGGGTCCTGAACTTTTGGGGCCCTTAAACAACGTTTTTTGGCCATGAAAGAACCCAAACGATGGTAGAAGGCATGGTTTGGGATGAAAGGAATGTGTACTCCTCATCTATACCTCTCCAACGAGGTATTGATCACCCAAGACAGAGATCGTATGCAAAAGTTACGCCCTCAAAAAATTGATGTATCACCTACCCCCATTAGGGCCCACAACCTTTTAGCGTTTCATCTGACGGGGTTATGGTTTTGGATGTTTAGGGTTTTATAAATTGTGATTTATATTAAAAATTATTTTGTATCCTCATTGTAATCAGCCTCTTGCGAATGAGCATATTCGACACATCTCTTATCAAAGATAAGCTACCACCATTCTAGCTAGCTTGTGTTCTTTTGTATTACTGTGTTCCATGCGCCATATATCTATGTATTTCCTTGTTATATCTCTGTTATATTTATACCTTCATATCATTCTCAAAATAATTTGATCATAGCTCATAAAATTCCATCACTCTACTCCATGATATCTTTGCATTGTATCATGCTTCAACTATGAACTCTGATATCAGAAGTGTCTCTCTTTCTATGGATGTTTCAACCATATTCTACAAGTTTTGTCATGCTTCCATGTCCTTTTCTTGTAGCTTTAACTAATAAACAAATACCCTCTCAAAGGATTCAATCCTTCTGTAATATTTTCCTTTGGAATAACTTTCCAATAGTTGTACTCATGCCTTATTATGATTTTTGAGTTGATAGCTATAGCTACCCAAAACCATAATTCCTCTCTCTCTCTCTCTCTCTCTCTCTCTC
>SNQJ01S0034713.1:33353-44662 GCA_010110895.2 Picea sitchensis
AAAGGGGATGTGGTTGGTTGAGCTATGCAGGGCTCGGTGGTAGCTATGTTGGACATAGGGAAGGCTCTCATCCCATGTGCGAGGGTGATTTGAATTATACATGCAAAGGATATGCACAATCATTCGATTTATGACCTCGGTTTGGCCATCTTTCTAGGGGTGGAAGGCCGTGGATTTGGTGAACTTGGTGTTCAGCAGTGACCAGAGGCTCGACTAGAATGTGCTAAGAAATCGACTGTCCCGATATGAGAAATGGTTTGTGGGCTTCCAAAATGTACCCAGACTCATTCAAAGAAGATCTTGGATGTGGCCTCTATTGTGATGTTCTTCTTGCAGGCAACCAGAATCGCCATCTTAGAAAAGCGATCAACAACCACAAAAACATGGTCATTTCCCTGCTTGGTGGATGGGAAGCTTGACATGTAGTCCATTGAGATGGATTCCCATGGCCTGTCAGGAGTAGGAAGAGGGGTGTACAAGCCCTATTTCTTAGTGGTCGGTTTGGCAATAGTGTAGGCAGTGCAGGACCTAATATACTTGCTGACCTCCTATCAAAGTTTCGGCCAGTAGAAATGTTTATGTAGCATCGCCACTTTCTTTTTGATGTCGAAGTTTCCTACCACCCGACTGTAGTGGGCTTCCCAGATCATCTTCGCTCGCTCGCTTGATCGAACACATATATGGCCCAGACGACACAACAACCCATCTTGAAGATGAAAATTATTGACAACTGTGTTTGCACCCAACATTTGGTAGGTGGTGGCGAAGTCTGGGTCTGTCTCATAGAGTTGGGGCCATCCATAGGTCTCATGGTTGCAGGAATCTAGCATCGTAGTAAGTGTCACAACTGGCAGTTTGCTGAGGCAGTGATAGATGTGATTGGTGCTTCCTGTTTTATACTTGATGTTGAGGTGGAATTACTACAAGTATGTGGACCACTTTTGATGGAAATCATTCTACAATTTTCCATGTGTCTGCATGAACTGCAGTGGCTTATGATTAGTGTGGATGACTATCTCCTTCCCAATAATGTAATGTCTCCACTGGAGGTAGGCTTGCACAATGGAGTACATTTATTTGTCGTAAGTAGGGTACTTATAGACAACATCTGATAGTGTATCACTATGATAGGCCATGGGGTGTCCATGCTAAGTGAGAACGATGCCCACCGCATAGTCTAAATCATCTGTCTTGATCTCAAACGGTTGTTGCGGGTCTGGTAGTGAAAGTACTAGGGATGAACACAAGCGCTGCTTCAAATCGTCAAAAAAAAATTGTTGGGACTGGCCCCACACAAATTTCTCCTTACCACCACCCCTGGTTATTTGGCTGAGGGCCCATGTAATATGGGAGAATCCCAACACGAACCTGCAGTAGAAATTAGCAAGGCCTAAGAAGCTCCAAAGCTCAGTGAGTGTGTTTGGGGCTGGCCAATCACATATGACTTGGATCTTGTCTAGATCCACATGTACGCCATGTTGATCAATTATGTAGCCCAGGTAATGGACCTTGTCCATGCTGAAGAAGCATTTTCCCAAGTTGGCATATTGCTTGTATTGTCGCAGGGTGTGCAAAACCTACTAAATATGTTGCAAGTGTTCGGCCCAAGTCTTGTTGTAAATGAGAATGTCATCCAGATACACCACTACAAAAGTATTGGTGAATGGTTGCAGGATATCATCCATCATCCTCATGAAAGTGGATGGAGCATTTTTCAAACCAAAGGGCATGACCAACCATTCAAAAAGGCCTTATTTTGACTTGAAGGCGGTTTTCCATACATCTGTTTGTTCTATCGGGACTTGGTGGTAGCCAGACTTCAGATCAATCTTAATGAAGTATTTGGCCCCCTGTGAGTTGATCAAGGAGGTTGTCGATTCGGGGAGTCGGGTACCGATTTCTGACTGTGATTTTATTCAGAGCCCGATAATCAATGCAGAGTCTCCAGGTTCCATCTTTCTTCTATACCAGCACGATTGGGCTCCGCCAAGGTGATGAGCTGGGATGAATGTGCCCCTTGTGGAGAAGTTATTGTATTTTTTACTTTATCTCCTCATTCTCTAACAAAGAGCGATGATAGACTAGCCCATTGGGCAGTGGTGCGTTGGGGGTCAGATCGATGGGGTGCTTGACCTAGTAGTGTAGAGGTACCCCGGTAGGTGAGGAGAAGATATCTGAGCATTCTTCCATGACCTTATTTACTTGCTTCTGTTGTGTGGAGAGGTTGGTCGCCGAGACCCTATATGTGGTTGTTATCTTTCACTTATTCTGAGAGAGAATCACGAAGAAGACAAAATTCCCCGGTTTGAGAGATGACCTTCCTGCATTGCTTAGCAAAGATCAAGGAAATAACATTAGGTGGGACTGCCTCGGGTATCCTGTACAATTTCCTATTCAAAGTAATAATAACACTACGAAGAATAGACTCATTTACAACATGACGTTTCCATAAATAAGGTTGGCCCAAAAGAACATCACAAACTTCAAGAGAAGCAACATCACACAATACCTTGTCTTTGAAGGGCTTGATGCCATACGACAATCGACACTGTTGGATGACGCGGAGATCGCTTCCTTGGCGGAGCCATCCAATGGTGTAGGTTTGTGGGTGTGGCATTGTCGACAGGGCTAGTCGCTTGACGACCTCTACTAAGATGAGTTTCTTCTATCTACCACTATCAATGATGAAGTGCAACGGGGTTCCTTTTACCCACATCTATTAATGGAAGAGGCGTTCTCCTTCTTCTGGCTCGTCTGGTTCACCAGGTTGGAGCTTGGTGGTAGCAACGGTGGCACTGGGTTCTGCGTCAATGATCCATCTTCCCCTTTTTGGTTCTGGATCAGAGTCTAAACCCACATCTGATTCAGAGGCTTTCACTCCAGCCACCAGCAACTGCTTTGAGCAGCAGTCAGCAGTGTTATGTTAAAGGCTCTTATGGAAGTCGCACCACTTCTCGATATCTTTCTTTGTCTTTCCAATTTCCTTCTTTACTTGTGGCTTGGACTGGTTTTCCTGATACTATCCATCTTTTCTGTATCCTTTGTTCTATGGGTTGGGGCCACCCTTTCCTGGCTTTTGTTGTGAGGGGTTCACGGGCCCAAATTTTTGCATCTTTTGTTTGAGCTTCTACTCGATTTTAACGGCATATCGGTAGGCCGAGCGCAAGGATGAGATGTCCAAAAATTCCATTTTGGTCTATATGTATCTATGCAGAGCCTTGCGATACTTGAGCACCAGATGTTACTCTGAATATTTGATACCCATATTGGTGCGCAAGTTATGAAAGATATTTGTGAAATCTGGTACTGCTTGGTCTCTTTCTTGCTGTAGTGTGGTCCATTTGGTATACAAGTCATCATAACTTCCGACAGGGTAGTATTGTTCCTTAATATCATCCCTTAAGGATTCCCATGTGGCTGTGACTGTAAATAATGAGGGTTCCTCTATTTCCTTTTGCTCACAGAAAGTTTCCCACCAATATTTGACATGGGGAACGACTTTGAGCAGCGCAAAAGTAATCTTTTCTCTATTCGAAAAGTTATGGACAGACAAATACCTTCTAGTAGATTCAACCAATTGTCTACAACATCTTCATCTATCTGACCCTCAAATATAGGAGTATCGAAGTTCATTTGTACCTTGAAGGGGGTGGCGCCTCCACTCAAAGAATATGTGTCGCCTATTGGTAGTCGCCGAAGGATTTGCGCAAAACTATCCATCATATCATTCCTTTGTTGCATGAGGGATTCCTCAATCAATAGGTTGAAAGGATCTCCCCTCCTGTCATCTTTATTTTCTCATACCATGAGAGGTCGCTTGGGCATGTCAAATATTTTTTCCTCAAGAGAAACAAGCTCGAGACCCAACTCTTTATACTCCGACCTCATTGGGGACATGCATTAAGACAACAAGGAGCAGACCGCTTTGATACCACTGATCCAGATTTTATGAGAAGAACGAAATGACTACAGATTATTAATAGGTGTTTAACACAAAATAATAGAGATACAGTAAAGCTGGTTTTCTATTCAATAAGGAAATAAGCTAAAACTGTAAAATGCAGCGGAAACAAGCTTGTTGGAATGGTGGCGGCTTATCTCTGAGAAGAGATGTGACGGCTGCGCTCATTCGCAAGAATATGATTACAATGAGGCTCTGAAGGCATTTTTACAATAAATAGGAATTCCAAAAACACTAGACATCCAAAAACCTAACCCTAGGAGATGAAGCGCCAAAAGTCATGTGGGCCCCGTCTGGGTAAGTTAGTACATCAACTTCCCGGGGTCGTAACTTTTGCATACAATATTCATTTTAGGTGTATGATAGCCCGTTGGAAAGGTATCTTTGAGAAGATTCATTTTGGGGACTCAATCATGCCTTTGGATATTATTGAGAAGCTCTATCCTGAAAAACCTTCATTTAGGACCTCAAAATGGCCCCAGAAGTTAAAACTGCTAAAAATAGTAAATTGCCAAAATTGCCAGAAAATCGTTTTTAACCAGTTGGAAAAGGTGGGTGGCCACTGATATCCACCTAGATCAGAAATGGAAGAGATCACTAAGGAATGGCCAGTAGAGTTCCTTGTATTGGTCGAAGATGCACTTTTCGACCCCCGACATCACCGGAAGTCCATTGGTCACACGGGTCGAACATGATGGAGAGAAGAAAAAGAAGAGAAAGCAGGACATCCAGAACATAGAAAGTGATGAGGAGGACAGTGCATCGAAGGAAAGTGGGCCTGAGTCGCCCGCAGGAGGAGGAGGAGGAGACGAAGTGAACCAAGAGGAAGGAGGGGAAGAAGGAGACAAGCACAAAAAAGGTGAAGTTACATCACTGAAGGATCCCCTTACAGAAGCCGAGACATCGAAGAAAAGGATGGTTTCTCCACAAAAAAACTCAGCAAGAAAGAACACCCGATCCAATAAGCCTCAGTCAAAGAATGTGCTCATAGTGGATGATGTCAATCTCATCATCGCAGTCCTGGAGGACGCTTCAGAGGATATATTGTAGAGACATTAAGAGAAGCAAGAAACACTGTATAAAATAATATAGAAAGAGCTCAAGGACATACAACAAGCCATCTATTCGAGCCACATACTACCTACTGCGCCTTCGTCATCGAAAATTGCAGAATTGGGGGATGAGCCCACCCAATTACAAAGGCTAGCAGATGCAACCGAGGCTCGACTTTGTCGAGTCTAAGAAGAAAAGGAGTAGGCCACAAAGGCCTTAAAGAAAGAAAATGAGGAGGTCCTAGAGAAACGCCGAGTTGCGCAGAAGGATAAAAATAAAATTCAGGCAAAGTTCGAGAAGAAAAATGCGAAGATATAGGAAGAAAAAGGCCAACTACTCATAGCGTAGATTGCGATCAAAGAGGTAGTGACTAAATAACTTTTCTTTGTGTCAGGCTTGGTGTAGGAGGAAGAAGAGTCCGTCGAGATACAAGTGGGGAAGCTTGTTGAGGCCATTCAGCAACTTCAAGCAAGGGTAATGGATCTAGAAATCCAAGCAATGTCAAGCACTCTGTAAGAGGTACGTGACCAAACTGAGGAAGTTGCCAGGAACACAGTAGAAAGAATCAGATCACTCACCTCAGAGTGTAAGAAACTGAGTGATCGAAGTGTGCAGACCTATAAGCACCTTGTAGAATATCCGGAGCTAAGGAAATTAGAAGCATAGCTCTTGGAGGTGAAACAGTAGGTGTCTACCGTGCAAGCACAAATGAAGTTGCTTATTGTAGTAAAGAATATGAAAAGATCACAGGAACAATGCATAGTTTAGTAGCAGATTATTGCTATCCAGAGAAAATTCATGGAAGTGACAGAGAGACTACAGTCAGTGCAGGATGTCGCCTGCATGATTTTTGAAGAAGTTGAAGGACAAGGCTCGCAACTAGACCAACTAGTTGCGACAGTGGAATAGTGCCTGGAAGGGCCTATTACTGAGCAAGTGATTCAGGAGTTTTCCAAGTAGGAAGCTCCGGGGAAGCTACAATTCAAGGAAGCTCGAGCTAAGATCAAGGCCTTTGAAGTAGTTTTTCCCAAATCTAAGTGACTCGGGACAAGTCACAGGTGAGTGTTGGGGACCTGTTGGCCCTTGACCAAGTTTTGAGAGAAAATTGGTCATGTCTGACCATTTTTGGGACTTTGACAGGCTGGTCGAATATGGAGTGCCCAGGCGAAGCAGAGATCGTGAGATCTCACTCATTTTGCGAGCTTGTGGACCCAACAAAGGGTTTTAGGGTTTATGTAATGGGTTAAGGGATGCCGACCCATGGGTTTACCCATGATTATCCCTTTTTGTAATGTATAAATAGATAGCTAAGCGATGTAAGAACTAGTTACTTTTGATAGGCTTAGTGCAAGAAGTTGTAAGTGCTTTGTGTAGAAACACTATGTAAGGATTTGTGCTATCAAGGAGTTGGCTCTGTGCCTTGACCTGATTTTGAGGAAGGTGGATCTAGTGTGATGTGCGCAGATCTCTTGTCCAGTGCGAAGTTGGGCTCTGTGGCTCTGTGCATAGGAGCAGAAGAATGTAATAAGATTGGAGACTAATAAAGAAGAAGAAGAAGAAGTTGGTGGACATAGCCCCACACTGGGGTGAACCATGTATATCCTGTGTCCCGATGTGCTTTGTGTGATGTTGATTATGTGATTATTTGCTTAGTGTTGTTGATTTTATGTATAATGAATGCATATGATGATGTAGCTTAGTGCTTAATGATGTGAATGAATGCTATATTTGAGCTAATGTTATGTGCTAAGTGATGGGAAGTACTTGATATTTATTGTTATTGCGTTGATCTGTATTAAGGGTTTGATCTGTGATGTGAATGAGATTCAAGAACTAATGCATATTGTTGTTTAAGTGTTCTGTTAAGTGTTGTAATCATAGATCTGTGTCCCAGCCTGGTTGTATACATCCAAGTCCTACAACCCCCCCTTCCTTTATCTCGGATGAGACTTCATTTTCTTCGCAAGTGTTTCCGAAAGGGTTGGTAGTTAGGGTTTTCTTGGTGCACTGTTGAAGCGTTGAACCCGCCAACAATGCTCCACCGGCCACCAAGGTATCGTCCCACTAGGTTAATTGCATTCAATTCTTCCAATGCACTCCTAACAAGGGGGTTCTGGTCCTGGGAAACTGGCCAACCAAGCCACCATATTCAAACCCCACGTAACTCCTATCCCACAAGGGTGATCAAATGTTGGTTTGGTCCACTGAGCCAACAACCACCAGTTCCCCAGCCAAAATTTTACATTGTGCGCGGCTCTACAAGGTTTTGTAGTCCTTCATTCTCACACAAGTAACTGTAAAACCTCGGGTTTCAAACCCCCATTTTTAAATAATGTATTGTTACAATGTTGAGAGGCCTGAGTGCCCAAACAATTATTAAAGGGCCAGTATGCCCAAGAAATGTAATGTTTTGATAATTATTAATAATAAACACATTGTTGGATGCTATATGGAAAAGGAATAGAGATATAGGGGCCTATGATTCCACAAGAGAGGGGGCTTGAGGGGCTAAGTGTTTATTCCTATTTTAATTACCCTTTTTGTCGAAGGGAGGGGATCAGTTACGTGAGCTTCTTGGGGAAGGACAAGAGGTTCTTGATCCCTGACAAAGTTACTTAAAATCGCCTCTAGTCTGATGGGAGGGTTCAAATGATGGCTTGTTCGTTGATTTCCTATACGTCCCTTCATTTCCCTCACGCACTTTCATGCACCCACTTACCCATTCATTGATCCATCCTCATCCACGTCTTGGCTTGGGAAGGGAACCGAACTATTGAATATTGGCCACTGGATAGTTGGTTGTAGTGGTAATTGGTGTGATCTAGCTGTGATTTGAGGTCTGCATGTCTGAGATGCATTAGCCTTTGTCCATCATTCCTCAAAGTTGTGAGTCCTGAGAGTTCCATCATTGAGATTCTAGACCAGTTGCTCCAGAGCTCGAATAAGAAGAAGGAATGACTGAGGGACTACGTGGCAGAGAAGGATGGAGATTCGTTCTCTCGGGTGGTGCACGCTGGGTAGAAGAGAGCTGGGCACTTGGATTGTTGTGAGAGTTGGGAAGCTTGTGAGAGCTTGGGTGCTAACTGGTTTGGGAAGCTAAGTAACACTCTGGAACCGTCCTTGTGGATTGATATCCCTGGCTCGGGGGTGACGTTGTTGTTGAGATTTGGAATAGTAGTGTCTACGGTTGGGTGGAAATTCCTTGGTCTGCAACCAGTTGGTGTCATCTTTCATAAAGATAAGTGCTCTCTATTATGGTATAATTTGCATGTATATGAATGTATTTCTGTTGTGTATTTTAATTATCGTTTAACTAAATATTAAATTATGCATGCTTTCTATATATTGATGTGCATGTCGTTAAAGTATTTTCCTTTATGCATCCTTAAATTTTAAAAAGGTATCGGTAAGAGAAAGAAGTCCAAGGGAGGACTTGAAGGTAGCGTACCACGGCCTGTGGGTACCTGGGTATGTTACAGTTTGGTATCAGAGCTTCTGATTCAAACATAGGGCCAGTATGGGTCAGGTCTGTTGGCCAGAGTCTTTTGGTTACAGATTGAACTCTGGCCATGAAGTTGAAAATCTCAGGAGGAATGGCGTTGAAGAATCTACGTAGGAGTTAGATCGTCAGATATCAGTTGTAAGGGATTCGAAGGATCATGACCGTGCCCAGTTCAAATTCGAGAGTGATCACCACTGTAGGATAAGGAGAGATCTTGGATCGTTGGATCAGAGGATAGGTTCACGGGGGTCGTCCGATGTAAAGGAAGCAAGGGTTAAGGTCACAATCGTTGGATCCTATTGGAGAGAGAGATCAACAGACAGGAGGCATTGTGGGGAACCGAGTTGCATGGGAAATAATTCCCCAAGGAAATCCCACAATCCAAACCACAGTTTCAACAAGGGGTTACGTTTCAGCATCAACATAATTGCAGGGCGAAAAGCGAGTTACTCCAAAACGATGATGCATGCCCCCACAAATTGAAAGGCATGTAGTGATGTGACTTGCTAGTGCTCGAGCGACAAACCTTCAAAGAGAAGAAGTAGTTAGGGACCGTCGATCTGTAGGAGGACACGCGTCAACCAATCGTGTGCTCCAGGTGAAAGCACTCTAGGAAATGGTGAGCGAGGAGAAGTTGAGAATTGAGATTTTCGGACCCCGGAGATCCGAAGTGAATCACAGTCGTCTGATCCAAGAGGACACGCGATAGAAATTTGTGCACTTCGGGGAAAAGAGAAGGTTGAGATTTGAGTTCTCTGAAGTACGAAGACTTGAAGAAATCGTAGTTGTCAATCCGAGGGAAACACGCATCAGTAGATCGTGAGCTTCAGATAAAAAAAATTCGGAAAAAAGTTGAAGTTTACAGTAGTAACTTCCGAAGTCCTGAAGTTTAGGGTTAATATGGGTCGTTCGATAAAGGAGACACATGGCGGAAATTTGGTTGGTTCGGGAAATTGAAGTTCGGGAGAATTGGAATTGTGCTAGTGTGGAAACTCCCGAATTCCTGAAGCCTGAAGAGCTGAAGTGGTGGGGCACAATGATGTCACTAGGAGGCGATGTGGAACATAGAAATTTTCGAACTGACATGGCTTGCGGACGTCGTTGGGGATGATGTGGACACATGGGATGTGTGCCACATGTCAATAAGTTTTGAGCATATGGAGTATTGAAATGTCAGTTAGAACGTGACATGTGTCACCCGCCTGATTGGACCACGTGTCTGCTTCCAGTATTTCATCATGTGGCAACAGATCGTACATTCCAGAGACAAGGCACTCCAGAGGGGAAAGATGTGACAGGTTGTGTTGGGTCGAAAACTCCCGAAGGCACAAAGTTCAGAGTACACATCGATCATTGATTCCAGAAGACACATGTCGAAGGATCATCTACTTCAGGTAAAATAACTTCGAGAGAACGTGCAGGAGGAAATTTTCAAACTTCTGAAGCTCGAAGAGCCGAAGCGATTCACAGTGGCTGATCTGTGGGAGGACAGCCGTCAGCAGATCATGAACTCTAGGTAAAATCATTTTGGGAGGAGGCAAGCGAGGAAATTTGAGACTCCTGAAGCGCAGAATCCCAAAGTGGATCTCGATCGTTGATCGTGAAAGTGGACAAGGACCGTTGATCCGATCCTGGTTGAAAGTTTCGAAGTCCCGAAGCTCTAGACAAGCACTTTTTCAGCTAAGTGTAGGGTCATGATCATGGTCATATGCATATAGAGAGCTGAGGGAAGGATGTCTAAGGGACAAATTGGTTGTCTTCGAGATAAAAAAGTGCTAAGGAAGGATTTAGCCACGGTTTCTAGTCGTGGTCACCTGGGAAGGTGGTTAGAAGGAAGCATCTGTGCAGGATGAAATTATGTGTTAGGTAGCTGCGGGAGGTATTTACCTCCACGTGTGAACCTGACGAGAATAGGAGGCTCCGGAAAGCAATAAAAAACCCTAATGAGTTGGCGAATAATCCTAGAAGCCTTGTCGGCTCAAGAAGATAATTTATATTAGGTTATTATCCTCCAAGAGAAGAAGTCGGCCAAAAATAATAATAATATACTGAACATACACTTATCCAGAAGAAGAAGTCGGCCCTAGCATAACTGGCAGAATCACTATAAATACAGGGTGCCAGTTCTCATTTGTAGCATCTCAGAATTGTAGTTTCCCAGTTGGTGCACATTGCAATTGCAGTCTGGTGCGCACATGTGGAGGAGGGTTGCAGGTGCAGCTGCAGCAGCAGCTATCTTCAGTGTTGGCTTGGACTATCTATTGGCGAGGGTTTGGATTATCTGATCAGTCTTTTGTGATGCGATATCCTTAGGGAATGATGCGCTACCCTTTGTTTGGCTATCTAGCCTAGGGTTTTCTTTCAGAGGAATTCTTAGTCAAGGTTAAGGTGCTCGGAGGGAGGCTTCGGCCTATCGTTGGGTGACGAAGATATCGTCAATGGTAAAACGAGCACACCATCTTCTATATTCTAATAGGTTATGGGCCCACTCCCCTTCAGTCAACCTAAAACGCTGGAAGGAAACATAACCGCTAGACATTGAAGCTTGTTGAGGAACTTTTGCTAGGGTTACTAGCAAGAGCAGCTTCCAAAGCACTGCAGCTAGGGTTACTAGAAGAAGAAGTTGCAGAAACCCTAAACCTCTTGTCAAGGCACCTTAAGTCACTAGATTTACCTAATCTCCATATAGATCAGTGCGCCCTAGCCTAGCGCATCTCCTGGTACTCTCAGAAGGCCAAGACGTGAAGTTTGGATTTCTAGTCAAATATAGGGTTTGACCAAGTCAAGCAAGCC
>SNQJ01S0034713.1:48377-80110 GCA_010110895.2 Picea sitchensis
AAAAAAAAAAAAAAAAAACGGAGAGGGAAGTAGAATAAGAAAGGAAAAATAAGTTTTTAAATAATAATAATAAAAATATAGAAAAATAAAGTAAAGATGTAAAAGAGCAAATTGATATAATTTTAAAATATAAAATGAAGGATAGAACGGTTAAGGTGAAAACGCAGAAAAGGAAAAGATGACTAATGTTTAAGTATGAGTATTGGCATGAGTTTGGGATATTATGGTTTATGTTTTCTAATAATTTTATATATAGTTTAATACGCTGAATTGTGTAGACTGTTTTTGTTAAGAATTTATATTTATTGGTTTGTGGGATTTTATGGTTTATGTTTTAAATTTTTTTTTTTTTTTTTTAATAATTTTATATATAGTTTAATATGTTGAATGGTTTTCTGGATGGGTGACAAGTGGTATGGAAGTGGGAGTTAGGTGGTGTCAGGCAGTGCAGGGAGCTATTAATTCCTATCGTCATCTTCTCGTCCTCCAGTTTGAATGACTAGGTGTGTTGGGTACCTCGAGGAAATTTAAGTGAGTCATGTGCGAACTAGGCCGGGTGTACCTGCACCAGGCTTGCAGTCACCTCGGCCATCATGGCTCCCGCTCATGTCAATTTGCAAGGCTTTATGGAAGCTGGGATGATGGACCATTCTCTCATTCCTCCTTGGCATTTAGCTCGTCTACTCCTTGGCCTTCTCTGGATCCTCCACAGTCTTTCTGCTTTGTGCCCGCCCTCGCCTTTTGTGGTTTTGTTCTTCCAAGCTAGCAGCATGCCAAGGGAGCAAGGAAAATCCAAGCGATGCCCACTGTATTACAGTGCCTATACTAGACGTAATTGTCTTCCCCCCACCCAGATCGCCCTCATCATCACCAGTCGTCTCAGGCAAAACCAACCCCCCACCCCAATTCCCACAATTGACCTTGGCAGTGGCCCTCTCATGGAAGAAATGCCCCCTCCCGAGCTTTCTTCCCCTCTGCTCAGCCGCAACTCTGAAATTGACCCTCCTAGAGCCCACACTCCAGACCATTTCTATGGCATTGGTTCTTGCATGGTGGAGGAAGAAATTCTCCCCAGCTGGCAAGTGGCCATTGCCTTGAACGCATTAGCAGCGATGGACACATAATGGGATGTAGTGGACATAGTGGACATAGGGAACGCAACTAAAGCTATGGACGCAGTGGAAGGAATGGACGCAGATATGATGGAGGAACCACCTCTGCCAAGCCCAATTCAATTTGTAGAGGAGCACATTCAGCTCATCTTTGGGCTGCGGCAAAAAATAGATGAACAAACCCATATCCATAACTTCTTGGGACAACGCGTGGACCTCTTGATGGACGTGATGACTGCTGCTCTAGCTAGCAAAAGATGTCCAACCTGTGGACTATTCTTTGTCCCAGCCTACAACGCCCAAGGACGGTCGAGTCCAAGCTAGCTCTCAGGTTTTATGGTTTCTTTTTGCTTTAGTCATTTCCATAGAGAATTAACATTCTCTATCATGCTTTGTAAGACAGACGGCCAAGGCCACTACACAGTAGAACATTCTGATCCTTTTTGTCAAAATCGTTTTCAGTTACAGTCTCAAATACGTTTAATAGCTACCTGTCCTGGTTTCCCTGCTGTGGTGAAGTAGGTGCAGAATCATATTTTTGTATTGACACATAATTATGTGAATATATTTTTAGTACTCTTTTATTTTAAAAAAATGTTGAATTGTGTAGATGTTTTTTTGGTTAAAAAATTATATTTATATTAATTTAATTTAAAAAAAAATATATGTATTATCATTAGGTTGTTGCATATTATGATTTATGTTTTTAATATTATGTTTTTGAATAATTTAATATATAGTTTAATATGTTGAATTGTGTAGGATGTTTTGTTAAGAATTTATATTCATATTATTTAAATTTAAATTTATTTTTTATTTCTGTGTATTGTTATTCGTTTGCGGGATATTATGATTTATGTTTTTAATTTTTTTAGGTGTATGTTTTTAATATTTTTATATATTTTTTAATATGTTGAATTGTGTAGGATGTTTTTGTTAAGAATATATATTAATATTAACTTATTTCAATTTTATTTTTTTTATTATTATCAATATTTTGTGGGACATTATGATTTATATTTTTAATATTGTTAGGTGTATGTCTTTTAATAATTTTATATTTTGTAATAGTTTTATATGTGGTTTAATACGTTGAATTGTGTAGGATATTTTTGTTAAGTATTTATATTCATAGTATTTTATTTTATTTTTATTTTTCTGTATATTTTATTAGTTTGTAGAATATTATGGTTTATGTTTTATATATTTTAGTCTATGTTTTTCTAATAATTTTATATATAGTTTAATATGTTGAATTATTTATAATGTTTTTGTTAAAAAAGAAATAAATTATTAGTTGTAAGGATATTATGATTTTTATTTTATTTTTCTGTATATTTTATTAGTTTGTAGAATATTATGGTTTATGTTTTTATATATTTTTAGTCTATTTTTCTAATAATTTTTTTTATATATTTTAGTCTATGTTTTTCTAATAATTTTATATATAGTTTAATATGTTGAATTGTGTATAATGATTTTGTTAATAAAAAAAATAAATTATTAGTTTGTGGGATATTATGGTTTATGTTTTTAATATTTTTTAAGTGTATGTTTTTTTAATAATTATATATAGTTTAATATGTAGAATTGTGTTGATTAAAATGGGGATGGTATAAAGATAAACAATTTTAGTTAAGTTATTGGGGAATCGTGGAAGAGGTTATTTTGCAAAATAAAAATACTATTAAAAATATTATTAAATCAAAATTTAAAAAGAAAATGTGGTGTGATAAAGACTCGAGCAAAAAATAAAATTAAGCTATTATAAGAAGGTAATCAATCATAATCTAGAAGATCAAAATTATCTATCTGTTTTGACAAGTATAATGAAAAAAATAAGCATTTCTAAAATAAAAACAAATTCTCATGAGCTCCATAGTGAAACAGGGAGTTGGTCAATTCCTAAAATGCCATGGGACAAAAGAGTATGTCACCTTTGTGACACTAAAAGGGTTGAAAATGAAAATAACTTTCTCTTAGATTGTCCACCCTATACCGAGATTAGATCTCAATTTCAAAATATTTTTCACACTACTAGCCTTCCTAACCTTTTAAGCCAACAAAACTATGGTGATTTTGGAAAGTTTCTCTTAATGATTTTAGAGCAAAGAAACCAAATTTTAAAGAATTGCAAGTAATCTCTTACCTTCTTAAGGTTTGATAAACCAATTGGTCTCAGTGAACGCTAATCATCATCATCATCATTCATATTAATTTAATTTTTTTTATTTTTATATATTTTCATAATATTATGGTTTATGTTTTTAATATTTTTTTGATGTATGTTTTTTAATAATTTTATACATAGTTTAGTATGTTGAATGTTTTTTGTTAAGAATTTATATTTGTGCTAATTTAATTTTTATTTTTATTTTTTTTTATCATTAGTTTGTGAGATATTATGATTTTTTTTGTGTGTATGTTTTTAATAATTTTATATATAGTTTAATATGTTGAATTGTGTAGGATGTTTTTGTTAAGAATTTATAATTATATTATATTAATTTAAATTAAATTTAGGTTTTTTTTTTTGGGTTGTCATAAAATTTATGGGATATTATGGTTTATGGTTTTAATATTCTTGGGTGTATGTTTTTTAATAATTTAATATATATTATATACTATTTAATATGTTGAAAGTTTGTGGGATATTATGGTTTATGGTTTTAATAGTTTTTGGTGTATGTTATTTAATAATTTAACATATAGTTTAATATATTGAATTCTGTTAATTTAAATTTTATTTTTATTTTTGTGTATTGTAATTAGTTTATGGGATATTATGGTTTATTTTTTAATAATTTTTAGTGTATATTTTTTAATAATTTTATAAACAGTTTAATATGTTGAATTGAGTAGGATGTTTTTTTTAAGAATTTATATTTAATTAATTTTTATTTTTATTTTTGTATGGGATATTACGGTTTATGTTTTTAATATTTTGTGGTATATGTTTTTTAATAATTTTATATATAGTTTAATATGTTGAATTGTGTAGGTTTTTTGGACTTGTAGAGTAGTTAGTGAGAGAGTGTGTTATTAAGGCAAGCTGTAAGTGAAGTCATTAGTTCTAAACTTTTTGGGACCCCTCAAGGAGCTTAGATGTTCCTGGATCATGACATCTAAATCACAGGTCTTAACTAATAAAAAAAAGTTAAATTTTGTAGGATGTTTTTGTTAAAAATTTACGTTCATATTAATTTAATTTAATCTTAATTTTTATTTTTGTGTATAGTTATTAGTTTATGGGATATTATGGTTTATGTTTTTAATATTTTTGGATGTATATTTTTTTAATAATTTTTTATATAGTTTAATATGTGGAATTGTATAAAATGTTTTTTTTAGAATTTATATTCATATTAATAATAATAATAATAATCTATTTTTAAGGTCACGGCCACCAAATTGGTGTATTTAAATTTTGTTTTTATTTTTTATATTATCATTAGTTTGTGGGACATTATGGTTTATGCTTTTAATATTTTTTGGTGTATGTTTTTTAATAATTTTATATATAGTTTAATATGTTGAATTATTTATAATGTTTTTGTTAAGAATTTATATTCATATATTTTGTAATTAAGATAAAATTATATTAATTTGAACAAGATATATATACATATTTGAATTGTTTCAGATGCCAAGAAAATCATGATAGTTCTCTAGAATAAAAAAAAGAGAAAGGAAACTTTCATGGCTTAAGGGTGAACCAGGCTAAAAAAAGCATAATATGTCTTATAACTTGAATTCCTTGTGACCAATTGTTTCTAGTAGGACTGTTAAAACTTCCTATGACATGGACATTAAAAACTTAGAACTGAATTGTACTAAAAAAAAATTAAAACATGTTATTCCTTTGCATGAGGAACCTGAGAGAAAGGTGGACCTGTGACATCCAGGTAAGTAGTTGCAACAGAGGACTCTGCCAATGGTTGACTCGCAACAAGAGATTGAAAAGAGCCTTGGTGACATTTAGCAATCCATGTCACCATCGACAAAAGATAAACATTATGCTTCTTGAGAGTCTCCATGAGATGCTTCAACTGGTGAAATTCTTCATCCTTAGGCAGTATGCCCAGGGCCACCATTGTTTTGGTGGTCCAATAGAGTTCCAAAGTTATAAAACTCTTGGAGTTGTGATTTATGGTGTAGCCCAGATCTAGGATTATGCCCTGCACCTACTATTCAACTTCCTCGTCTTCCTTGAATTCCATGACCAACCTGACCTCGACTTCTAGTGCAAGCATGGTCGCCTTGTTTTACTTAGGAACAAAATCATGATAAAACTCTCGTAGCCGCTACAACTTCCTTGGAAATGCACGATGAACCAACGGAAGAGGGATGGGGCTTCCAATTGCGGTGAGCATGAGAAGGAAAGACAGAGAAGTCGAAGAACCAAACATAGTCCTAATGAGAATGAAGCCATACCGTCTAAGGGAGCAAATACAAAGAAAAACAACGCCCATGGCCTTCTCCTCATCATTTATTTGCATTGGAGCCATAATACCCATAGCCTACAGATGTACTAGGTTTTCATTACTCTTCCTAGGAATGAAGAGCAACATAATGTTAGGGCATGAATCGAGCTTCCAAATCATGTGAGCTTTCAGACTTGCAATCCACTAGACCATCTCCATTAACCAACATGACATTCTGGCCCGAATGAAGTACATACCCACTATCATCCATATCGTGAGAGTCATCCACCTGTTGCGTTTCCTTGAGTCGTCACCTCCACATGGGACATACAGCATTCACGACAAGCGAACACCCCATCAGGGGAGAATTTATATTCATATTAATTTAATTTTAATTTTATTTTTATTTTTGTGTATGGTCATTAGTTTGTGGGATATTATGGTTTATGTTTTTTTGGGTGAATGTTTTTTAACAATTTTATGTATAGTTTAATATGTTGAATAATGTAGAATGTTTTTATTAAGAATTTATATTCGTATTAATTTAATTTAAATTTTATTTTTATTTTTATGTATTGTCATTTTTTTTATTAATAATGTAGATATTTATGTGAATGTTTCAATATAATATTTTGGTTAAGGATTAAATATATAAGTAATTAGTTTTAAGTTTGATGTTATTTGTTTTTTTAAACAACATATCTTTTATTTGAGAAAAAAGAAAGGTACAATCCTTAGGTGCATTGGTGCATTACAAAACAAAAACAATAGTATTCATGCTCAAGACTCTTACGGAGAGTATCCAAAGGGATTACAAAAAACCTTTGCAAATGGATAATAAACATAGACGTACAAAAAAATCCAAAAAATTCCATAAAAAGAGAATTTGCACAGATAGTAACCAAAAAAAAACAAAGGCCTAAGCAAAGAACAGAGACAATTACAATTTTGATAGGACACCTTCTCTGTTGGTGAACAAGTCTCAAGTTTGATGTTAATTTTTATCAATGATGTGGGTATATTGTTGAATTCCCTAGAAATTTTAGTTAAGGATTCATATCCACAAGTAATTGGTTTTGAGTTCAATATTTTTTTGGTACTCATACATTACAACAACTTTAGAGATTGATTTTTTTATTAAGAATATGGGTATCTTGTTGAATGTCTTAATCTAACATTTTGGTTAAGGGTTTATATCTACAAGTAGTTGGTCTTGAGTTTGATCCTCCATAATACTTGTGCAACATTATACCTCGACATACAACTCCATATGTTTAATTTCTCCATTGAAGTGGGTAACTTGTTGAGCCTATATCATGGGTACCTTGTTGAATGCCCAATGCAACATTTTGGTGAAAACCCATGTTTACAGGTAGCTAGTATTGAGTTCCCAAGTTCAATTTTACTTGAAGTATATATCATTTAGATCACAAGCCCCCATGATAGATTAACGAGCTAGTTATTTGAATGTGTTGAATATGTGATGTTGGGTGTTGACTGTCAATTGGGTTTAGCTCAGGTGGTTGGGAGGAATGATTGTTATCCTCCCCACTTCGGTTCAATTTCCACAAGTGACATGTTGAGATTTTGATGAGTATATTATTTCAATGGCTTCAAGCTCCGTTGTTGACCAACCTTGTTCCCTAAATATTATAGGGTTTACCCTGGGTACCATCCTCAAAATGAGGGGAAGTACTTGGGGGTTTTCCCCAAGCAAGAAAAAAAATGTTGGGTGTTGATTAGTTAATGTATTGAATATGTGATGTTAGGTGTTGACTATTTAGGACATCGGTAGAGCCCTTTAACTAAGATTCATTTTAACTAAAAAAAATTGATTGGGTCGATAAGCCTCATTAAATTGTACCTTAACTTAAATGTTGGTTATGGTTTTCACCTACTTTAACTAAATTGAGCTACTTGGGCTTAAACCCACTTTGACTAGGGCAGGTCGATTGAGCAAATAAGTCTGTTATAGTGATACTTAAATGTACATTCTAGTTATGATTTGTCTCCACTTTAACCAAACTAATGTGATAGGCTTAAGCCTTATTTTCACAAGATGAAGTAGTATGATTTTGTTTTACTTTAACCAAACCAATGTGATTGGCTTAAGCCTTATTTTCACAAGATGAAGTAGTATGATTTTGTTCTACTTTAACCAAACCAATGTGAATCGCTTGAGGCTTATTTTAATAATTATAATCTAATTTTAAGTGTTTGTGGGACAGGGACCCCTCTGTGCAACAATGTAACTGTTAAATTCTACAAAGGTATGCATACCCTAACCCCTCTAGATTTGAGCTTGTGACCTTTTAATATTAATTTCATCAAATAATAATCTTTTATAATTATATTTAAATAAACATGTTAATTATGTTAATTTTAATCAATAGCCAACTAACATTCCTTAAGATCAATCGTCATAACTCGTGTTTGAATTTTGATCTTTTATAATTAAAATGAAGTATTTTAAGTGGAGTATGTGTGCTAAAAAATTAAAATTAAAAAAATAATAACAATAAAATAAAAATAAAAAATTAAATTAAATTAAACATTATAGGATTTATTAAATCACTACAATTTTTATATATTTAAATTTTTTCTTCATGTAGATAATATATATAAGACTTAGATAAATTTATACAATATAAAAGATTTGGTATATAATAATAATGATAATAATAATAATAATATTTTAAGGTTATTTAAAAATTTTCTTTTTTTCATATATAATAATATTATTTTAAGGTTATTTAATTTTATTTTATTATAAAAGATTTGGTATATAATAATAATGATAATAATAATAATAATATTTTAAGGTTATTTAAAAATTTTCTTTTTTTCATATATAATAATATTATTTTAAGGTTATTTAATTTTATTTTATTTTGAGTGTTAAAGTATACGGAGATGTATATACCCTATTTCTTCTGGATTTAAATCTATAATTTTTGAGAAAAAAATATATGTTCTTAATCATTAAGCTCAATTTAAAACACCCTTAATTTTAAAATAAATCCAAAAACAATTTTAAGCAAATTACATAAAAATAATAATACTGAAATCAAAATAAATGTAAATTCAATAAACAAGGCAACCATATTCACATCCATTACATAATAAAATAAAAATTCAAAGAAAGGGAAGTATTTTTTTAACTTTATTTTGATGATGGGAAATCATTTAAAATATTACACTTTCAAAATAAATGTAAATTCAATAAACAAGGCAACCATATTCACATCCATTACATAATAAAATAAAAATTCAAAGAAAGGGAAGTATTTTTTTAACTTTATTTTGATGATGGAAAATCATTTAAAATATTACACTTTCGAAAGTTTGGGTGGAAAATCATTTAAAATATTAAATATTAAATTTGTTTTAATAAAATAATTTGTTATTTTATTAAAACCTAACACATTTTTTTTATTAAAAATAATTGTATAATCATTCTATAAACAAAGTCAAAAATCTTAATCATTTGATCAAAATATAAACAAAGTCAAAAATCTTAATCATTTGATCAAAATATGTGACATTACACAAGTACCATAAAATAATTAATTATAAATTTAATCATTTGATCAAAATATGTGACATTACACAAGGTACCATAAAATAATTAATTATAAATTTGAAACAAAATTTTCTATTCAAAGTAAAGTAGTTGTGTGAATAGTATAAAAAATAAGGTATTTTTCATTCCAATCAAGTATAACATGAAATTTTTAATTTAATTTTATATGATATGGTTAAGAATATGTGTTTCTTCTTTATAAATCACAGATTCAAATCCAGAAGGGGTAGGGTATGTATACCTCCTTAAAATTTAGTAGTCAAATTGCTAAGTAGAGGGGGTCCCTTGTCCCACAAACAAAGGGGTCTCATACACCAATTTGGTGTCTCACTTGGTGATGACCTTAAAAATAGAATATTTTTATTATTATTATTATATAAATAATTTGATTTAAAAATTTCTATGAGCTCAAGAAAATGGACGTTATTGTAGTTATAGGAATCTGTAATGTTTGATGAGGTCCTTAAAAAAATGGTTGTAATTCCAATATGATTGTTAATATTGACAAAACAAAGGTTATGATAATTAAACCTAAAATAAGGATGTGATATAATACAAATATATCATAATTGATCTTCATTACAAGTTTAATTGGAATTATAGCATTGAAAGAGGTAAATGGAGGGTGGAAAGCTTATTTTGAACTTGAAAACAATTGTAAATCAATCAAATTTTGGCTTTACGATAAAAAGAAACTTATTTTTGAGACTCTAGTCACTTCATATCTCATAAAGATCAAGAAAATACAAAAGCATTTTATAACTCTTAATCTTGAAATTAAAGGCAATACATCCTATCCTATTCTCCTCGTACAAGAAAGTATCCCACCATAGAGAGTATGGCTATGACTGAATACTTAAGATAAACAACACAATAGTCAATAAGCTTCCTAAGACCGCTTCAAATTCTAGTCAAAATCACCTATGGCTCAAGCGGGGTTGGCATAAAGATGTCAAGTCTTGACTAAATCGTTGGAGAATTGAGGAAGAGGTCACTCTAAAAAATATCAATAATACTAAAAATATTATTACTTCTAAATTTAAGGAGAAATTGTGGTGCGATAAAGAATGAGAGGATAAGAGAAAATTAAGATACTATAAGGAGGTGATGAACCCTAATTTAGAAGATCAAAAGTATCTATATGTTTTAATTAGCATAAAGAAAAAAATCAACATTGTTAAAATAAGAACAAACTTTCATGAGCTCCGTAGTGAAAGAGAGCATTAGACAATTCCCAAAACATTCTTAGTCCAAAGAATTTTTCATCTCTCTAGCAATGAGAAGGTTGAAGATGAAATGCACTTTCTATTAGAATGTTCTACAGACACAAACATTATATATTTTTTAAGGAAAACCAAATAATTCATTTTTTCTCTTAAAGATTTATAAACCAAACTTATCATAAGAATAACCATTCTTACTAGCCTTTTAGATTTTGCATTTAAAATTAGTCAATTTTTATTTTTAATTTATAAAAAAAAATTGGTTATTCATACATTTTTATATTTATAAATAATATTTTTATTAAACTCATTAGTATACACCAATTTTTCAAATCAAATTTGTTTTAATACAAAATTAATTAAATATTCAACAACATTAACCATAACCAATTAAACTAATATCTAAAATTATATACAAATATATCACATATACATGATCAATTAATCGATTATAAATAGTGTATACCAACATTATGGACACTAAGTTTCCAATAATACAATAAAATGGGAGTGAGGGCCATCACTTATGCACTCATGGGGTTAGGTTTTCAATAATTTATTTAGCACGGTGAAGCAAAGAAGGATAGCTGCAGTTTTAGATTATAATTATAGCAACTACTTAAAATACTATAACAAAGTCAAGAAAAATATATTTGCCAGTAATCATATAACAAAGTCATGCAACCAAGAGGATTGTTATTTTGTTATTAAAAAAAATGAATGATTTAGGGATTATGCTAAAATAATTTTTTAAATTGTTATTTATAAAATAAATAATGATTTAGAGAATGTGTCAAAATTATTTCATGCAATCAAGAGGATTGTTATTTAAAAATAAAGAATGATTTAAGAATTATGTTAAAATAATTTTTTAAATGGTTATTTATAAAATAAATAATGATTCAAACTATGTCAAAAATATTTGAAAATTTTATAATAATGATTATGGTAAATTGAGATCAATTTTGATAGATACATTTTAAGAAAGTTCATGGTTAATTAATTTATTTTAATATTTTAATTTTATGATTAAAAAGATTGTAAAACAATACACAATATATTTTTTATTTTTAAATTTTATAAAGTAAGAAGTTATACAAATAATTTGTATTACATGTATTGTAAAACAAAATAGAAAAAAGAAGGCATTTTAGAATAATGCTTTTAACATTTTTCTTTTTTAATTTCTTAAATATTATAAATTATTGTTTTTTAAATTTTATCTATCTGGATCGAGTGTTAGGGATGGAATAGATCCCTACACCACCACTTGCACCACCACTTGTCAACCATCCCACCCTTCATGAGGGGATAAAAGGCAGTACAAGTTGCAACTGAAGATGGATTATGATCCCATGTGTAAATATTACCAGGTAATTATAAATAATGATGATCACCAACATAGGACAACATCCATTCAAGAGGTACCCAGATGGGGTGCCACTTGTACACCATACAATAAATTAGCATGATGCGTACCACCACCTCCATCCTCATATTCCTCTCACCAATGCACAACATTAATGTAGGTCTCTTCAGTTTAAGTCTTGGCTTCATGGGAAACTTAATGTCCTGGTTCGCATTGGTGATGAATTTCATTTGAGAAGGTACCATAGAGGTGATCATTGTCAACTCATTTTTAATGGCCACCTTAATGGATCGTATAGGTATTATCTCCTCACACTTGTCAGTGGTTTCTTTTCGATATTCTTTCCTTTCCCTGTTCATTGGTCTTCCTCCTTCCCTGCTGTCGCTCTAGCGTACTCGACTCCTGGTTCGACTTTTTCCCTCTATTTGGTTCTCAGGATTCCTCTTTTCCTCCATGCCTAGGGAGCGCGGAAAACCCAAGCATGGTCTAGACTACTATCGTTACCTTGCTAACTGTCACCATCCCATTCGCCCCTTCATAAATGCCCAACTCAACCCTAATTCACCTCCTCCTCCCGCTTCACCCAATGTTGGATTACCTCCCATTGCACATGTTCAAGAAGAAGACGCATGGGTTCTGGTTCTTTTTTAGGATTATTTTCCCTCAACTCCACCCCAGGTTACTGCCAGGCCCTCTGTGATGCCTCCTATGGATATTTAGAGTTTTCAGGTCACTACAACTCCAGATGGAGGTGATCTTTAGTTCAATCGTTGGAAGAGAAATGGAGTTGCACTGTTATAGAGGACGTGGCTCCAATGGGCATTGAAGAAGTATCTCTCTCTGATGCATTTTAGGATACCATGATTGCACCGAAAGAGCCCACAGACTCTAAAGCGGCTCCCATGCGTGGCTTCTCAGTAGACCAACTACAACTAATCTTTTATATACATTGGAATATTGTTGATCAACTTTTTCGATAGGAAGTCCTCAGTTGCATGTTGGATGCACTCTTCAATTCTCTTTCAGGTGAGCATGTCAACCGAGACTGCCCCACTTGCTGCCAACCCTTCATCATCACTCCAGCTTGGCAACATCCTCCTTCTAGCAATGGGAGAAATAACACTTTTGGAGGATGAAGTTCTTCTTATTTCTTCTTTTACTTTTTTCTATTATGGTAGACAACAGATTCTATAGGATTTCAAGTCATTTTTGTAATATATATGGTTACTTGAACATTTCAATTTGAGAAAATAGAACAGTCCTGAAAATATTTAATCTGGACCTGGGCCTGGTTCTGGTTTTCAATTTTGGCAGGCCAAATGCCAGGTCCTCCAGCATATGTATGGTTTCCATATTTTTTAGGTAATAGCAATATTTTATTTACAGAAAAAAAAAAAAACATCCATTCAGGAGGTTAATCATGACCCTACGAGCAATCATGGTAGCACACAAAGACAAAGATCCCATGGGATTAAACTTGATATTGCAACTCAACGTCAATACAAGGTTGTATGTGTTAAGTTTTTACTATTGTTATTAGGTTATCTCCAAATTACATGAGCATTCAATGCATTTCCAAAACAACAGCATAAAAAGGATCATTGAAAGAAACAAAATCACAAGGTATGCAACATTTTATCTTGGGAAACCCTCATGGGGGAGAAAACCCAGCAAAAACTTCCTCAATAATAGATTTCCAATACAATACCAAGACTAAGACCAAAACACCAACAATAAACTAAGACTGATCATGCACCTCTCTTCTCCTTCCTCCTGCAACTGCAGTTGCCTTCAAGATATGTGCACTAGATGAGTGAGTGAGTGAGTGAACAAGTGAGGAACCATCCTCACACATAAATACTAGTTGAGGAGGCGCTAGGGTTATGTATCTTCACTTAGTAGGGCCGACTTCTTCTAGAAGTGGTTAAAACCACTTTATAAACACTAGGGGACAAATTTACAAATACCACCATATAAATATGGTTTGATCAATCCAAAAAAGGGGATTTTATATTATACAAGACCCGGCATGATCAATCCGTAAAAGGGGATTTGATATATAAGATAATAACTCAAATATAATTAGAATATTCTTCGAAGTTACAATATTTCAACACTCCCCCTTAACAAGAAGGGTATTCTACTGACATGACCCAATACAAAATCATCAAGAGAAGGAGAGGGAAGCATCATCATCAACATCTAGAACATTGATTGGCACATCTACAAATCATCGAAAGTTTTTTTCATCATCAATAGCATCATCATTCACAACATGGAGCTGGAGTAACATCATCAGCATGAAGTTGAAACATCAACATCAATAGCATGAAGCTAGAAAAACATCATAAACAGAAAGAACATGGTACAACAACACAAGGCTAGAATAACATCATCAACAACATAAGGCTGGAACAACATCATCAACAACATGAGGTTGGAACAACATCATCAACATGTGGCAACGGAATGAGGCAGGTGTATCAACAACAACATTTGTGGTACTCTAACAAACCTTCCTTACCGTAACTTCGGGATCTACCCAGGAATCATAATATTCCCTAGGATATTAAATCCTAACAAGCTACCACGTGGTACTCGGATAGAACATCCTTACCAGACCTTCGAGATCTGCCTAGGAATCATAAGATTCCCTAGGATATAAAATCTTAATAGAGATACCACTATTTACCACAACTGTCATATACATGCACATGTACTATGACAAACCTTCCTTATTGGACCTTTAGGATCTTTCCAGGGATGATCAATCCCCTAGGATATAAAATCCTAATGGAGCTACCCATTATTGGTCAGGATACCATAGTATCATCAACATCACTCCCCCTTTTGAGGGAGGTCCTTTCGGACGACACCAAGCTTGTCTGGGAAGTACTCAAACTTCAAGCGAGACAGAGGCTTGGTCAACACATTGGCAACCTACTCATTTGTGCCAACATATTGGAGCTTTACAACTCCCCTTTGCACCATATCACGAATGTAGTGATACCAGATCTCTATGTGCTTCAACTTATCATGGAACACTGGGTTCTCCAACATTTTTATACAACTCTGGTTATCACATAGAATCACAGTGGCTTCCATATCCAGATCAAATAGACCTGTCAACATCTTCCAAATCCATATGGCTTCACAACTGGCGAAACATGTTGCAATGTATTATGCTTCTGTCGTGTTGATAGAAATACTAGATTTCTTCCTTCTTTGCCATGAAGTCATGGCTGACCCCAAACTGAAAAAACAACATGAAGTGCTCTTTTTATATGAAACACTTCCATCCCAATATGAATCAGTATAACCACACAGTATGAATTCATGATATCCAGTATAACAGATATCGTAATTCAATGTACCCTTAAGGTATCTCATCACATGCTTTGCAGCTACAAGGTGAACACATCTGGGCTCCACCGGCTACTGACTCAAGGTGTTCACAACAAAGCATATATCTGGCCTAGTATTCATCGGATACATCAATGAACCAATAATATTTTTGTATAAAGTAGCATCAACCAAATCTGATGAAGTATCAACCAAGAGCTTAAAATTTGTTTCCATGGGTGTGTTCATGGATGTACATTCCAACATGTCAAATCTCTTGATTATTTCAACTACATATTTCCCTTGGTTAAGGAACATATTCTTTGGGCTCTTCCAAACTTCAAGACCTAAGAAATAATGCATTAGGCCTAGGTCTTTCATCTCAATCTTTGTAGTGATATTCTTCTTGCAATCTGTGATGATAGTCTCTTCTCCTGTTAAGAATAAAGCATCCACATATAGTAGCAATATAATTGGCTCATCATTCATAACCTTGAAGTAAAGGTTAGAATCATCTTTACTCTTGGTAAATCTCAAGCTCATCAGGAAACTATCAATTTTTCCATACCAAGCTCTAGGAGCTTGCTTTAACCCGTACAGGGATTTCTTCAACTTGTCGACACGAGTCTTCCTATATTCAACTTCAAACCCTTGTGGTTGTTCTATATACACTTCTTCTTCAATAACACCATTTAAGAAGGTTGTTTTCACATCCATCTGGTGTAAAATCCACTTCATTTTGGTTGCAAGAGCTATGATGGTTCTGATAGAAGTGTATCTGGCTACAGGAGCAAATGTTTCTTCATATTCAATACCTTCCTTTTGAGAAAAAACCACGCGCCACAAATCTTGGTTTATGTTTTTCAATAATTTTGTCTGTTGTATGTTTTATTTTGTATATCCACTTGGAAGATACCACATCTTTATTCTTTGGTCTCGGAACTACTTCCCATACATCATTCTTTATAATGGACTGGTATTATTTTGTCATGGCGTCCATCCATTCTTTCTTCTGAATAGATTCTTCAAAGAAAATAGGTTCCTTTTCTATGAGATCACACATCAAGGCCATATAATTACAGAATGGCTTAGGTTTCTTTCCTTCTCTCATGGTTCCTTCTGGGGCACCATACTTCTCTGCATTATTGGTTGTGGAGCCTGATTATATTCTTGATTCATAGGTCTTTGTTTTCAGCCATTTTTATACCCCATGAAGAATTTACACCCCAAAAGAATGTACAATCATTCATGTAGGGGAGTGCAAGGGGGTTTACCCCCCCTGCGGGGTTTGGGGGTGAAGCCCCTGAAGGAAAAATTTCCTTGTAAATGTATATATTGTAATTTCATTGTAAATATGCACCATTCATTATAAGGTCGCAGATCTAACAGTAGAAGTTATGTTAGGGTTTTTTTCCCTAGAAGGCAACCCTCTTTTATGAGGGAAATGTATTGCAGCTAGGCATCATAGCAAATATTGTATTCTGAGAGAGGAGACTGTGAGAGAAATAAGAGGAAGTTACAGTGGGTTTGTTGTAGGTTGTATCCCTTCATTTGCTGGATAATAATAAAGGAAGGACCTGTAAATTTCTCTGGTGGATGTAGCCCACACTGGTTGAACCACATATATCTGTGTCTCTATTGTATAGTGTATTTTCTGCGTTTTATTTCCACTTTTTTTTTATTTTATTGCTCTGTGATCCTATTTTTCTAACATGAATCTTGAATAAGTTCCCTTTCCCAGGCTAGCTTTCTCTTGTGATAGATCATCATACGGGGAGGTTCTTGAGATTTTATCAAATCATGATCTTCTAGAATCTCATTAGCAGGGGTAATTGTAACTTACTTCATGGGTTCTGCAACTTTGGGAGCTACAAGTTCTTATTCATATACTTCTTCAAGCTGGAATTTCCTTGATCTTTTGAGTGTTGTGTAGTCATCAAAGGTTACATCTCTATTGATCTTAATATGATGGTAACCTGGTATGTAAATTTTGAAGGCCTTAGAGACCTCACATTATCCAACAAATATTCTCTTCTTTTCTGAAGGATCCAACTTAGTTTTCTTTTCTTTTGGAATGTGTACAAATACTCGACAACCAAATATTTTCAGATGGCTTACTTCTGGCTTATTTCTGGTGAACATTTCTTCAAGAGTTTTGAATCCAAGTGCACTATGGGATAATTTGTTTTGGACATATATTGTTGTTCTTGCTGCTTCAACCCAGAAGTGAATTGTAAGATCTTGATCGTAAATCATAGTCTTTAGTGCTTCCATAATCGTTCTATTATTTCTTTATGCTACACCATTTTGTTGAGGATTATAGGGAGTGGTGAGCTCCCTATTAATACTAGCATCTCTGCAAAAGATTCCAAATTCATTTTAAGTATACTCTGCTCCATTGTCTGACATGAGTATCTTGATTTTCCTTTCGGAGAGGTTTTCTACCAAGGCTTTGAATTCCTTGAACTTTCTAAGTACTTCATATTTTGATTTCAAGAAATAAACCCAAGTCTTACGAGAGTAATCATCAATAAAGGATACATAGTATACATACCCTCTTAGAGAGGTTGATGGAATTGGACCACATGCATCTGAGTGGAAAAGTTCCAAGATTCCTTCTGCTTTATTGTCTCTCTTTGGAAAAGGATTATTTATGTTATTTCTTTGTGAGCCTCCCTTACATATACCTTCATGATCAACCTTTAATTCCGGTAAACCTGTAACTACCTTGCTTACATATGGTAAAGATTTGTAGTTGATTTGAGCTAGTATTCTATGCCAAAGTTCACAAGGACTTTCAATAGAGTGAGTAAAGGCTACATATGAGTGACCTTTTAACTTATACAAACCACCATATTTTGTCCCAATTACAACTGCATCTTCTATAATTTTTCCTTTAGGCCACATAAGAAATTCACCATCTATGAATGCAACCCTGAAACATTTCTTATATAGATTTGATATAGAAAGTGAGTTATTTGTCAAACCTGGTATATAAAGTACATCCTTCATTCTCATAGGAGTTCTTGAATCAAGTTTGTAGGTGGATTCTCCCATTCCTTTGATAGGGTACTAATAATCATCTCCAAGTGAAAATTTATGGGGGAAGTCCTTTTCTGTAAGACTAGACAGAATGTCTTTCTGACCAATCATGTGCTTAGAGGCACCACTATCTATGAGCCAAGTATCCTCTCTAGGCGTCACAGATCCTGAGACGGATGAAAACAAAATATAATCTTCAATCTCTTCTTAAGTTAACTTATTGGGTGTCTCATCATCTTCAACTACATGGGCATGATGTCTTTTGTTATTTCTCTTCTTTTATTCTTCCCTTCTGGCAGAACAATTCTTAGCAATGTGTCCCATCTTATCACAATGATAACATTGATAAGAGGAGAAATCGTTTCCCTTTCTTTGACCCTTATGATATTTATGGAATCTCTTTGGAGGGTGAGATTCTTTATGAAAGTGAGTCTCCTTTTGAAAATGAGATGTTTTATTTCCTCCTTTAGCATGAGAAACTAGGGATTGATCTTCATCTTAATGGAATCTGGAATTATTCTTTTGTCCTTAATCATATCCTTCTTGTACTTCTCTTTGGTTACATTTTCTTCAGGTTCCAGTGCATTTTCTTTTATGAATTTTGCAAGGTAATTCTCTTCAAGAATGAGTCCAATTTTGTACTTCCAGGAACATAAATTTTCCACACTTTATAACTTTTCAATAAGCTTGGTGCTTGTAGACATCTTGACCTGGAGCTAAGAAAATGACCAGAAAATGAAATTGCTCAAAAATTGAAACTGAGCTTACCAGGAGATGCGTTGGGCTAAGGCAAGTTCGTTGGAGTCGAATGTTTTAGAAATTTACCCCTTGAAAATTGACCTACACAATTTTGGACTGGTACTTCTGGTATTGGTTCTGGTTCTCTGGTTTTCTAGTAATAGTCGAAACTAGGGTTTGAATTTCCAAAGAAACTGGCCACTAGAAAATTCACTCAAGCTGCCAAAAGATGCGCTATGGAAGAGCGCACTTCCCAGAATAGTTTTTGGTCAAAAATGCCTCTTCAGTAGAAAGCCCTAATTTTCTTGTACGACAATAGTGACATCTAGATACTCAATGAAAGATGCTCTATTCAGTCAAGCTCTGATACCATGTTAATTTTTTATTGTTGTTATTAGGTTATTTCCAAATTACATGAGCATTCAATGCATTTCCAAAATAACAACATAAAGAGGATCATTGAAAGAAACACAATCACAAGGTATGCAACATTTTATCCTGGGAAACCCTCATGGGGGAGAAAACCCAGCGAAAGATTCCTCAATAATAGATTGCCAATACAATGCCAAGACTTAAGACCAAACCACCAAGAAAAGACTAGGACTGAGCATGTGCCTTTCTTCTCCTTCCTCCTGCAACTGCAACTGCCTTCAAGATATGCACACTAAATGAATGAGTGNGCGCACTAGATGAGTGAGAGAGTGACTGAACAAATGAGGCACCATCCTCACATATAAATACTAGTTGAGGAGGCTCTAGGGTTATGTCTCTTCACTTAGTAGGGCCGACTTCTTCTAGAAGTGGTTAAAACCACTTTATAAACACTAGGGGCCGACTTTACAAATACCACCATATAAATATGGTTTGACCAATCCACAAAAGGGGATTTGATATTATACAAGACCTGACATGATCAATCCGCAAAAGAGGATTTGATCTATAAGATAATAACTCAAATATAATTAGAATAGTCTTCGAAGTTACAATATTTCAACAGTATGGAGGACGAAGAGGTGGTCGAGCCTTCAAATTATCCTCATGATGAGCAATCTTCTTGTTAAAATGGAATTCTCGATCATGTCCCAACTTAGTATTAGGCACCACCATTGCAATCTAGAGGAAAACATTATTAGTAGTAGAATGGATTATGGAGACCCAATGCTAATATATCAAGAATTGTCAAGTCCAAAAGAGATAGGGGAAGAGTAGGAGTTAAATGTGGAGGGGGTTGGATTAGCGCAACCACCCAATCATTGAGGTTGATATCTTCCCACTTGTACAGTGCAACGACCAATATACCACTCTAAGTGTAAGAAGAAGTAAACATATGCGCAGTGGTTAGCAACAGGATTTCATGAGAGGTATAATCCAACCACCATTCAATGAATTCAAGAGCTAGAGGAGTAGGTCTACCAGAAAAGGAAGCTCACCAGTATCGTGTTGATAGATGAATAATGGATAACATAGTGCTAGACACGAGGAACATTGATTCATATTGGAACATCATACATTTTTTCATCTATCTCAGTATTTTTTGTGTGGAAAAAATTGGAGGAATCAACTTGCAGGGCCATTTTAGCGGCAAGTTCCAATTTGAAAATTTGGGGTTGGAAATTATTTGAAATATTTTGGGTCGATTTTGAGGAATCAAATGGAATTTTTTGGGGTCCAAAACATCTATACGACAAAGGAAACATATTGTACAAACCAATACCTTTCCTCAATCGAAGATCGTACGTGAAATTTATGACTCCCACAAGTTGACCTATTTGGTTGACCACCATAGTACAAGTGGATTCCATGTCGTCCCCCACTAATCACACATGTGGGGCTAGCCACGTGTGGAATTTCAAGAATATTCTAGAAGGTCCAAAACCTTATCACTATTTAAAGGGTTGAGGAAGTCAAAACCCTAACCCTAGATGTCTATTTAAATATTTAGTTGCTAGGAGGAGAAAGAGGTTCCATTCTTTAGCATTGTATTTGTTCCATAGTTGGGTATGTCTCCCAAGAACCCAAATGTACACCTTGAGTATTTGGAGGGTCTACATAGTCATTTGAGAAAGAAAGTGATGCTCTTCAAACCCAAGACAGTTAATGAGGCCTATGTGAAAGCACAATATGGGTAAATTCATGAAGGTGGGTAACACTTTCGTGAGAATCGGATCTCCAAAATTCCGAAAGACCTTTTTTCAGCCGAGCTAATATTTTTTTGACCGAAAGTTGTATTTTTTTGGCTGAAATATGTTTCGGTCGAACCTTTCAATGTCAAATCGAACGGTATCATGACGACGCCCTCAATTTTTGTGTACAATTTTAGCCGAACGTATTTTTTTCATCCGGTAACATCTTTTCGGTCGAAAGATATTCCGTCTGAAAAGTTCTTTTGGCCAAAATATCTTTTTCGCCGAAAGGACCTTTCAGCTGAAAAGTTTGTTCAGCCAAAAAAAGGTTTATATATTACTCGCACATCATGATTGTTACAGTTTTTCTGAGTTCTTGGCGATAGTTGATAGTGTGAGTGTGAGTTTTAGTGTTAGTGTGAGTGTTAGTGTCAGTGTGAGTGTTAGTTGATTCTATTGGTCGACTGCAGGCAAGCGGACGGGTGGGCAGGTGGACGTCGGAGCTGCGAGCGGGCCGGTCTTAGAGTTGCAGATCTACGAGCAGGTCTTGGAGCTGCGAAGTTGCGGGCAGGTCTTGGAGCTGCGAGTAAATTTCGAGTTACCTCTTTTCGTTCTCTTTCCTTTCCCTAAATTATGTCCTATAATTAGACGCCTTAATTTGTTTTTTATGGCCCAACTAGATCTATTTTTGTATTTTGTATTTCTTGCAAATGCCTAGTTATGTCCCTTAATTTGTTTTTTATGGCCCAACTAGATCTGTTTTTGTATTTTGTATTTCTAGCAAATGCCTAGTTCTGTCAACCTCCTCTTGTAGGATTTCATTTCATTGTTGAAGAGAATGTTTCGTTACCTTGTACTGTTCAATTAAATCTAATTGTTGTTCAACTGCTTCATTCACCTGTTGTTGAAGGCTATTTATTATATTTTCCATTGTTGCAATTTTGCTCATTAATCCACTTTCACTAGCCATCAAATCAAGGTTAGTTTGCAGCTCTGCAACAATGGTCTCCAAATTTCTCTTTTCCACATTCCATAAATGCCTATCTTGTTCAAGTTTTCTTAGCAAACCCCAAATATTTTCCTTGGATTCATTCAACTCGCACTGCAAATCAATTTTTTTTGCTCTACATTTATGTAGAACCCCCTCATTTCGCTCCATATCATCTTCCGAGTGAGCCAGTATCGCATTAAGTTCAATCAACTGGGAATTCAGGAACTCTACTTCGGTGCTTAGCTCTCTATTTTTCTGACTCAGTAATCCCATTTCACTAGCAAACGAATCAAACTTTGTTTGCGGCTCTGCAACATTGCTTTCCAAATCTTATTTTTCATAAATCCTCAAATGTTTGTCTTCAAGTAACTCTTGTGCCCTTGCCTTGAATTTGTTCAACCTGGATTGCATTTTGATTTTTTCTGCCCTAGATTGAACTTAGATCTTCTCATTTTCCATAGACATCTCTTCAATTTTTTTTCGTATGAGGCCAATGAAGACAAACATTTGTCCTTGTCAGTGTTCCATGCTTGCTTTTCCATTTGGCTATCTTTAGTGATCTCTTTAGTCTCCTGTCTTGCTACTACAATCTGTGATGAAAGATCATCTTTTTCTAATTTCCAACTTTTATGTGTTGCCTCTAATTCTGCAGATATCACCTCAATTTTACCATTCAACTCTAAAATAATAGATTCTGGAATTTTTTATCAGAAACCACCACTCTGTATTCTTCCTCTTTGTCAAAAATTTACTTTTTGAATCTTTCCTCAGTGTCCCAATATATACTAGATCTGTTTTTTTATGGTCCAACTAGATATATACAGTAGTCCCTGTTTGTATTGTATCATATTTGATGGATGAGAATAGAGATTTGCAGGTTTTGACACAATCAATCTGCATTGAAAATATTGAGTAATTAGATTGACAATTGTATCCCGATCAATCTTCATTGAAAATGTTGAGTAATTAGTAATAATTTAACTAGATTGGATTATGAACATAGAATCATAATCAATATAATTTTTTAATTATGCTCTATGCAAATCTGCCTGATGTTCATTATTCTCTATGCAAATTATGCTCCATGCAAATCTTCCTGATCACAATCAATTTTCATTATTCTCTATGCAAATTTGCATGATTGGACTATGGACTTAGTGTTCCAAGAGAGAAGAGCGATGAACATAGAGTTGTCAGAATTTTTTTAGGATTCTCAAACATGTATTAGTGAAAATAAGATAACTTTCGTGGGACATTTTCATAAGATGACATTTATAGAGGATTTTAACTTATTTAAAAAAAACATCTAAATTAATTTTTATTTACAAACGGTTGATGTAATTGTAGGTAGTGATTTTGAAATCTTTTGTTTGGACAAAAACTAGACTAATATTTATGTGTACTATATATGTGTGTGTGTGTGTGTGTGTATTATAAATTTTTTATATATTCTAATTTTCTTATGTGTATTATAAATTTTTTGACAGTTAAATTGTTTGTCATTAATTTGTTGTCAAAAACAGTAAAATAAATTAAGAAACCGTTAACATTATTTGTTAAAGGTTTGAAAACAAACATCAAAGTTGTGGAAACTCTCAAATTTAACTAGCTATTCCAATTTGAAATTCTAACTCTGATCTATAGAGAACAACAAAAATATAAATAAATTTGGAATTCCTAAATGTGATATATAGAGAACAACAAAAATATAAATAAATGAAGATTGAAAATAATGTCTTTTAGCCAAATTTGAAATTCCAACCTTTATCTCCTGATCTATAGAGAACAACAAAAATATAAATAAATGTACGTAGTAAATAATGTCTTTAGCCAAAATTGTGTCAGATTCCTATATTGATATGATTTGATTTGTAAGTGTTAATATATACAAGAGAGAAAGGATAACATCTAGCCTACCGACATTAATGTTTCTCTTTAGATCACATATAATATGTCCATTAGCTCACATATAATATAATTGCACTCACAAGAATTTGGTCAGCCTTCAAGAAGCTTGCATGTTTACGGTTTTGTCTCATTCAACACTTGATGGAAAAAATATATGTCTAACAAACCTAACCCTGCAAGCTAAATGTTTTTTCTTTGTCAATATATTTACCAGTGAACTAATAAATGTTTTTTTAATATAAACACATGTGTTTCTAATCTTAGTTGTATCTTCAATGTGAAACGTGCTTCAATCCTTTAACAATCAGTATCTCAGATTTTCAGAAATAACAAATAACAATATTTCCCCATATTTTCCTATTAAGTTAGGATGCTTGTGAATCTTTATGAACCCATGTACCTCAATTGACCTATGGTATTGTATTTTGCATAACATGGACTGTCTTTATGTGTATAAACCAATTCGTTGTATGGCGTTCTTTATTATTTAATAAAATTATTATTCGATATCTAAAATGTTATTCAGATCCATTTAGCTATTATTTGATAAATGTTCCTACTGTGTGCTTCCACGCTACTGTATCAGTATGATCATATCGACATAATTAGGGGCATCTTTGTAAAACATCATTGTTATACATATTTCTGTCTTTGAGTGTGCATTTGATGAAAAATTTTGTATTTTGACGGAAATCTAATGGAGACAATCAGACTAATAAATCGTGACTGTTATACTTGCATAAAAGTAAATCGTGACTGTTATACTTGCATAAATGTAAATCGTGACTGTTATACTTGCATAAATATATATGTCCATTAGCTCACATATAATATATATGTGAGTTAGCTCACATATAATGTATATGTGAGCTAGCTCACATATAATATATATGTGATCTATCTCACATATAATATATATGTGAGCTAGCTCACATATAATATATGTGAGGCCCTGTCCATGTACAAGGACAGGCCTGAACTCGGGCATGTCCCTCTACATGGACAGGGCCATATTCTGCCTTGTCCCTTAGCTTAGTAAAGGCTATGTGTTACACTATGACCATTACAGACTAATACATGGTTACGATAAATATATATATATATATATATATATATTAATGGTAATCATTCTAATCAATTGCGTGTTTATCTGATAGTTACGATCATACCTGTTATATTGAATTCATGTTAGTAAGGGCTATGTTCTCTTGTTCAACTTAACCAATATCTTACCTATGATATGCTTAAGCTTCACATTTTATTTCCTTATTGAAACCCGTAGCTATCTATGCTTTATCTGAATAAGTTGTATACACCATATACATAGTTTCCCTAATAAAGGCAATATAACTTAAATCAATACTAATACTGATAATAATCTAAGCATGTAGGTTATCGTAATAACAACTTGATCTCAACTAATATGAAACGCACCATGTATAGCTCTATGCTCTCTTGTTGTAATTCAAAGTACAAGTTGTAGTGTGACTTATAATTCTATGTTAGTATTACTACCATTGACCTTTTTTCTAGTGAACACAGTAACATCTAGCAAAAAATAGGAGTCAATTTGGCAGGTATAGGTGATAGTGTAACATCCCGCTCCGGCACACTGAGAAAACTTATTCTTTGAGGACACTTGCTCGCAAGTGATCCAGACTATTATGATATTAAAACATTTGTCCTTGATTATGATGCGTTATGATAGATGACATGATGTTTTACTGCATTGACATAGACAAGTGTTATTGACTCGGTTTTACTGAGTGTGTAGGGTTTTGGACCTTGAGGATGCAGAGGCATCGACGGAACCCTTGAACTCTGGATCGATTCAGGGAGTGTGCTATTGGGGTTTGATTGTTTTACTATGATTTTAGTACATTTGATCAGATGATATGATGTGGACATGTCTAACATGCTTGTTGATGATGCAGACTGACGATAGCTTGCCGACCAGACTCACATATGGAGTAAAGGGGCCACACACGACTAACAAAGAGGTTGAGGGAGAGGTGTGGACATCAGCCCTGCCACAACCTACTAGCACTCTCGTCGTGGCTCGAACTGTAGGTTAACGATTACCTAGTTTGAGAGGACCACGATGCCGTGAGGGAAGACTGCGATAGTCGCTCACGATGATTCTAAGGGGCGCGCAATAAGGAGGGGGACTTATTTTTTAGAAGCCCTTAGTCTCCCACAATTTCACCTGGCGGAGTGTTGACTCCAGGGGTTATTGATGTCTAGCAATCAGTCAAGAGGCGAGTGGCACCCTTGGAGAATGTAGTGTGTCCTAAAGGGCATGTCGCGTGAAAGAAACAATAGAGGCGAGTGGCACCCTTGGAGCACGTAGTGCGTCTTGAAGGGCACGTCGTGCGAAAGAAACAATAGAAGCGAGTGGCATCCTTGGAGCATGTAGTGTGTCCTGAAGGGCACGTCGCATTGATGTTGATAAAGGAACGAACCTAGATGGCCCTAAGACAAATATCTCATTATGAAATTTTAAAACAACTTCCCTAATTAAGTGTCGCCTAGTCTAGAATCTAAGTTCCAAGTCAAAAAATTCTCTAGGGGTAAAATTTTGTCTATCCTTAAGAAAATATCTCTNTTCATAATTATTGGGTAAAATGAAGAAAGTAAGAACTTAAATAAAATATGTGGATATCAAAGGTAAAGAAGAAATTAATTATTTAACTTGTGATAGTGTAAAAAGATATTAAATTAATAATAAAAGGAAAAGAGGGTAAATTGCGCAACTGCCATTTTGGCTCTAATTAAAAGGGGAAAGAAGGAAATATAAAATTTAGGAAACTAGGGAATGGTGGTAACATAATAAGGGAAAGAGGGGAACTTATGGTAAAAAGCAAGGTCAACTTAGTAAATAATCTGCAATTAAGAACCTTCTAAATTGAACTAAATTAGCAACTTCATTTTAGGGAAAGTATTTAAAACCTGTAAGGGAATCTAGGGACACCTAGGAGTGAATTTAGAAGTAACTCTAGGTGGGTGAGGGAAATGAGACAATTCTTAATTTAAAGAAAATAATTATTGGAGGAAAGTGGGGGATGGATGACACTTGTACAAAGGAGAATTATTAGAAGATTTTTATTAAAACTTAAATTAAATGAGATTTAGGGAAAGTTTGGAAGTTCTAAAACTCTATAAAAGAGAGGAAGGAGGAGGAAGTAGGGGATCGATTGTTAGTGTAACGTTGCGCTGTTGGATTAGTGAATTGACTGATTTACTTGTGGGGAGTTGGGATTTCCCAGCTCGGATAGGAGTGGTAGCTCGACCTTGCGAGGCGAGTTGGGAGCTAGACGTACCATCTGGATAGTGTGTGGCCCATTTGCAGCTTGGGGGGCTAAGGGGGGAGCAGAGTACCCCTAGCGTTGGCTGGGAGGTACCGGTGAGGTCTCAAGGGTCAACGAGCGAGAGCGGCACGGAGCGCGCGAACGTCATTCGAGGCGGGTGATAAGGCAACGGTACACTCGTTATTTTTAGAGTAGAATGCATTATGAACTTATGCTTGATCTGTATGTTGATTGTAAATGGATGAATTCTTCCTTGAGCTTTGCTCGTTCGATTGATTGCCTAAAATTATTGTGGTCAGTGTTCTGGGTTGGGTTTTAGTGTTCCTTGGTTAGGATCTTTATGCTTCTGCGTTACTCTTCGTGCTGTATTTTCCCGGATGCATTATATTCACATTTAAATTATTGTTGTATAGTTTACAGTCATTAACAATCACTGGTATAGTTATAATGCATTGTTGTATATACATGGAGGCGTTGTAATGGTGAATTTGTGTGGTAATAGAGATATATGTTTTACCTTTGTTATTTAAATAGATAAAGAACATTTCAATTTCGTTCTGGCAAATTCCATCCTTGACATTTTGTTTGTACAAATGGTTCTAAAAATTCATTCTGACCCAATTTCATCACTGGCATTATCGTTTGTAAAATTTTGTTCTGGCATTCTGCCTTGTAAGTCTGTTACTGAAGAAACTCTCGTCTGGCAATTTCGTTTTTGTAAAGGGGTACTGTGAATTTGTTTTGGAATTTTTGTTGGGAATTTGTTACTGGAAATTGGTTGTTGGCAAATTCTTTTCGGCATGCTATTGGGTAATGGCAGTTAAACTCAGTGCCTGTTTGCCTGCGTTTTAGTGAGCCTGAATGCCCACAAAATCGTGGTTTTATGCCTTCAAACTTGTTACAGTTTTATCTCATCTAGTGACCCCTTAGACATCGTTTTCCCTTGCTCTGTGTTTTGTTGCTAATTGTGTAATTTAAACCAGCATTCTGCATGCTACAACTATTCCCTTTTAAGGGCAGCCAACCCTATGTTGTGTCAGAGATAGCGTGATGTTGTTACTTGATCTCGAGTATTTCTTACGTGTCGTAGGATGAGAACAACGAACTGTTTCTATAGGTGTGATTCTCTTTCTGTCTGTATCAATGAATTTATCTGTGGGTTGACAGCACCTTATGGAGGTAACAACGATCTGCCCATGAAATTACTGCTAATTTTGGAGTCGAGTGTGAATGCGTTGATTGGTTACCACCTTCTTCTTTTTTATTTCTTCTTTTACCTATGACTGCCCTTACGCTTATGCATGAGTCCTCCAACTAATTCTGCGTCCCAATTAATATAGTAATTGTGAATTAAACATATCCAGAGAGTGAGGTCACGAGTTTTTTGGGATGGGAGTGTGTTTGCGAAATTTTATTAGTTATTAATTAGTTTTTCCAGCCTAGCCCTTGACCGCCCTACTCGCCATTTGTGTGCGGTGTATTGCACAGGTGTAGTGCTTTGCCTTAGTTCTCGTGTCTATTTCTGTAATATTAATTTCGGCATAAATCCCCTTAATGTGTATGGATTTAGTTCTCCCTAATCACTTATAGCAGTAAATTACTATAAGCAAGCTAAATGATCCAGCTTTTATGACTGAGTTTTCCCTTGCCCGGAGTCCTTACCTTTACTTGGCAGTGAATAGTATTAAATGTCTTATTATTGCTTAATTATTTAATGCCTGGTTATTGGCTTATGTTAATTTCCAGATTGTAATTGTTATTAAATTCCCTTGTATTAAATGCCTTGATAATTGTGTTATGTTAAAAGCCTTAAGTGCATTATTATTTATTTTAATGGTAGCATGTTAGTTTAAGATTGTTATCGAGATATATGGCTAGTTGGATGGAGATTAGGATTAGAATAGAAGGGTCCTATAGGTTGTATTAATGATTAAATTGAATGGCGAGTAAGGATCGGATGGCTTTTTTTTAACCGGCCAGACTGGATGTATTCGGTGTCTATGGATTTATGGCTAATTTATATTTTAGGCAACAATTGAATTTACTGGCTACAGATTTGATTTATAGTATGGATGAACAACTAAGGTATTGATTTCTTGCACCAATTGGTAAGTTGGTTCTCTTTTTAATTAATTAATGTTGTCTCTATCTTCCTTTCGTTTAAACAATAATTTCTTCTATTTTTAACTATTGTCAATCTATTATGTTAAGTGGTGAACCGACAATGTACAAGATCTATCATAGAGTAGACTTTAATGTTCAGAGTGGATGAAGCGTATGATCATTATAGAAACTTGTTTAGACCTCTTCATTTGTTTAGGAAATGGTTTAAGTTTTTAATGGTTATTTTATTAGAGTAATGAGGTATTGTTATTAATAATAATAAATTATTATTATTATTATTGTGGGATAAAGAATTTGTGTAAATATTGTTAAGAGGTGCCTAATATATTCCTTTTAGGCAACAATTGAATTTACTGGCTACAGATTTGATTTATAGTATGGATGAACAACTAAGGTATTGATTTCTTGCACCAATTGGTAAGTTGGTTCTCTTTAATTAATTAATGTTGTCTCTATCTTCCTTTCGTTTAAACAATAATTTCTTCTATTTTTTAACTATTGTCAATCTATTATGTTATGGGTGAACCTAATAATGGCCAAGATCTATCATAGAGTATAGACTTTAACAAGTTCGTAGTGGATGAAGCCGCATGATCATCATTATAGAAACCTGTTTAGACCCTCTTCATTTGTTTAGGAAATGGTTAAGTTTTAATGGCTATTTTATTAGGAGTACGAGGTATTCTATTAATAATAATAAATTATTATTATTATTATTGTGGATAAAGAACTTGTGTAAATATTGTTAAGAGGTGCCTAATATATCTCTTTGGGATATTGTTATATATATATATATATATATATATATATATATATATATATATATATATATATATATATATGTAATTATTGGAATTTGATGTTAAAATCGAACGCTTATAACACATAATATTATGGTAAGGCAATTTGATTTAGATAATGCTCTGATGACACTATAATTTAAATTGCGCATATGATTTGTTTAAGGCTAAACTTAGATTGCACTTTATTGATAAATTGTTGTTAGACATGTTATGATGGGCTTGTGACAGATGACTAAAATAGACGGTAACTATCTACTAGATTGACTTAACGATTGATCGGGTTATTGGCGAAGTCATTTCTGGCTTGCGCTACCAGTTGAGGGTTTTGTGGTTCCTTTTAAATATTTTGTACTGGGTCTGTAAACCTTTTATGCTTGGTCTGCTTGTGTTGGGCAGGATGTAGACACCTCCATGTTCCTCAGAACAGTCGCCAGCCCTAAGACCTTAAATGGTTAAAATCGATGGGAACCTGGGCTTGAGCATTGCTTATGTGTCTTGGAGGTCCTAACCATTGCAGGGTAGGATGGGTGGGTAGTCAGTCTTATTATTTTGTCGGTTGATTGTTGTTCATTGCTGGCAGATGTTGATGTGCGTCTTAGACCTTTATGTTGATATCTCAGTTGTATGTGCCATGATTAGTCGTCATGTGGTGGCGCAGAGTATAATATCTTGTTACCCTTGTACACACGCACACACACAAAAAAAAAATCACTTGATATAAGAGGTTGTCATCGTAACGAGGAGGATCGTTACAGATAGACATGAACTAATCCCATTACAGCTAACATGAACATACTTCTTATATGGTATAGATACTAGTAATACTAGACCCAAGGAGTTGTCTGAGATTTACCGGTGAATATGGTAACATATGAATAGGGGGAATCGATATGCGTACTTTGATACAAGGTGGTAGAAATAATAGCCATAGTGTTCCATGAATATCATACAGACTCAGACTCTACACTCTTAACTATATTGTGATATTCACATACCTCATATGGGTAAGATATGAAGGTTAATTCCATTACTTTAGCTCTCTCTTAATCAGAGTAAGTAAAACATCTTATCATACGTGTTATTACTAATATATCATGACATATATCGTATCTAAGTTGGGTGTCACTCCTAGTTATAGTGTACATCCTAGTGAACATACAGTAATCATAGACTACCTGAATCATAGAAACATTACCATTAGTTAATACAAGGATTAGAGATATGAGCTCTGTTGTGACAAGGAGATCAACAAGGATTGGAGATATGAGCTCTGTTGTGACAAGGGTGAATCTTGTTTCCATAACTATTACCATTGAATAGTATTAACTATGCATAATACTAGTACTCCTTAAAGGGTAATACTAGTATGCATAATACTAGTATTACTTCTATATTCTAGTGAACACAGTAACATCTAGCACAGAATAGGAGTCAATTTCACAGGTATAGGTGATAGACATGAACTAATACAGATATTAGTGGCCTATACCTTAGACTCAAACTCTACACTCTTAACTATATTGTAATATTCACATAGCTCATACGGGTAAGATATGAAGTTGATTCCATTGCTTTAGCTCTCTCTTAATCAGAGTAAGTAAAACCCATTTGTATTGGATAAGAGTATACCATTTGTAAGACCC
>SNQJ01S0034713.1:89776-100525 GCA_010110895.2 Picea sitchensis
ATGTTAAGGGTTGGTGTGGCTCAGGCCGGGTGCGATCCCCGGGTGATTTTGATGGCTTAGATGCCCTTAAGTCGTGGTTTCTCAAGCCACAGATTAATCGCAGGTCCTGCACAAATTAACAAACAAAAAAAATATATAAGTAAGTGATTTTAATTAAAATTTATATTGATATAAATTGTTTTTGTAAGGATAGAAAATGGTTGATGGAAATTATCAATCCTCTCCACATTGGAAGTATTCAGTAATGTCATTAATATGATCTCTACCATTAATTCAATTAAAATTATGAAAATCTAAATGAAACAAACCAAGCTTTAGTAGATGACCTCTTATTTTTTAATTTTTTTATCAGGCCACAAAATCAAATTCGTGTTCAACTTAAGTTTTTTTCAATCAAACTCAATGAAAACTATGTTTAATGTGTAGAATATAAGTAACTTGTTACCTATTCATCATACACATTTTTATTTCAATTTGCTTCAAGATATTGAAATCTAAACGCGGAAATTTAACAATTTAATATAATATCAACACTTTTGGAATCAAAATTCACAATTTCATAATTAAAATTGATACTTTTTAAGATGACTTTAAATTTTTTAATTAGTACGATAATCATACAAGTATTACCTTGAATTTTTTAATTAGGATGTTAATCATACACTTTAAGATGTCTTTAAAGTTTTACTAAGCCATCAATAGTCTCTTATAATGACATGGAAATGGGTCCTAGTTTTGATATGAAGTTATCCTCTTCATATGAAAAAACATTGAACAATCAAATTGCAAATAATGAACACAAATCTTATATGTAGTAAATTGGTTACATGCATTAAAGGATTTGTGTATACGATTTGGATAATTTGTAGGATTAAAGTATAATTATCCAAAGTATAGTTCAATTTAGGTTCGCTAGATACAATCTATAGGTTCTTCCCTGAAATTGTAAATAAGACTTGGTAAACTTTATAATTCATTAAAAACACAACTTTTCTTAATTGAATGGACCATGAAAGTAAACTAAACTAGAAATGATTCTAGAATGCTAGATATTCATAAATATGTGTACTTTCAATGTAAAATATAAAATTATGGAATGCACATGTCACTTGTTTAAAGAAATCGTAATGGTATTCCATCTTCAATTATTCGTTCATGATCGGCTTTGAACATTTTCCATTTTCTAACTTTTTTTTTATTATTATTGAACTTCTATTAACTTTGTGCCTACTGCACATACCAAATGACTATATTGACAACTTATGACATTTGATTGGTAGTCTTGAAAGTGAACATGAGTATCGGTTTGATGGGTTTCTTGAAAAAAATATCCTTTCAATACAATGGATCATATTTCATATATATAATTGTTATCATCAAAATCTTCTAATAACCTCATCTTTTGTTATGTGCATCGCATCAAATAATATTTCACATTTTTAGTGTTGTCTACAGGTGCAACCATGACAAATACATCTCCAACAAATAATTGGATATATTGGACAACAAATAGTTCATGTTAGATTATCACACAAGTACATCTACAAGTTATTTGAAAAAAATTAAACATAAAAAATACCTTCTCTAACAAGATCAGAAACTCTATCGTCATCAACTGACCCTATAGTTTCATTTGATTCCATCTCCTTTGAGCTTGCAAGTGGCATTTTCCCTTGTATATTAAGTTCAGTATGTCTCCAAGCTTTAACATATTCTACATTTTTGTTTTCGCAATTGTTTATGGATTTTGTGTCCTCTATGCAAACTTAACAAAAACAAGACTCATTTCTTGTATCAAATGCAAACACATTTTGATAGTGTTTTGTTTTAACTGAATGCATTTTCCGTGTCTCGTGTATTGTATCGGCTTCATATGGAATTTATCTATTTACATATTGGATTCTAACATACCAAAAAAACCTGCACAAGACAAGAACTTGTTAACTTGAAATCTCTCAAGAAAATGATTAAAGATTGAATATAAATTTGAACACGTGAATAAAAATATCATGTGTATATGTGTAACATATATATATATACACACCTTCGCACATGCCTTGAAGGATTATTTTCATGGCTTAGCACCATTTTTCACCATTCAACAACTTGATCAACGGATTCAAATCGATTAGGATGAGGGTTCATCTGATACCTTCGAAGTGTACGTTTTACACATGCCCATGCACCGTCGTGCTCTCCTTTTTCATGACTAGTCTCAAAAAAATTCCAACAATGTGTAATGTTTGATTTTTTATGAATACAACACAACCAATAGAATGATCGTGAAGATTTGAGCTAAACCGCACATCCATCTGACCATATCCAATGTTGATCGAATATGATTCTGCGTTATTTCAATGAATCATAAAATTTATCAAAATAATGTTGTACATAATGTGTGTCATGTGCTCGATCATCACTTATATAAAAGTGATATTATTTAATAAAATTTTGATTGTCGTTGGTGCTTTCTATGTTATCAATAGTCTGTTGAGAATGTCTATATAGAACGTGAAAAAATATAGTGACTTGATCAGAATGATAATATTCACTCTGTATTTCTTTTCGTGCAGGGAATGTGTAATTCTCTGCAAAATCAACTACAGACAAAATTGTCCCTGGTGGAAACACTTCACGGAATTGTTTGAATTGTAAGTCTTTCCATCGAGCTCTATGTGAATGCTTGGTGTATTTATAAATTTCTTCCTCGAACTTCTTCAAAAAATCTATCATACAGATTTTATCTACTTTCAAATTAATCCTTTTGGAAATAACATTTGAAGAATGTGGAGCCATGTTGTTGATATATTCATATCTCTTCCAATTGACTGTTATATTAGAAAATGATTGATCATTCATATCAATAGGATACTTTGAGTGAAACAAACTTATATTTCCACAACAATCACATTTCTTTCCACCAACACATTTTTTTTGGTAAAATAATTCATCACCTTCTCTTTCACATAGAATTTCATATATAAAAGCACAAAATGTGGAAGGAGGAGGTGAACTTGGCCATAAAGTTTTACCAAAATCAATAAAAATGTCATAATATAACTCAAATTTTACATGATAACGACAAAAACAAGTGTCACGAACAATTATGGGTCTAACAAACCATGGTTTTTGTTGCACAAATGTATTGATGGAAATTTTAACTTCTTTGTGCTCTTTTTTGAACTTACTGAACAATTCTATTTGTGTCATTGGCAATATATGTTTTGTATGTTATTCATATTTTTTTCATGCTATTCTTCGTCGTAACACATCCCTTGTATGTGGTGAAACATGAGATACTATCAACCAACAATTACGGGCCAATTCTTTAACATTTTCTGCAAGTCTATCTTTGTAGGGTTGTCTAGAAATCACTGTCCAACAAGCCATTTCATCATTTGCATCTATTTGCAATCGAAAATTTATATGTTTGTACAATGTTTTTCTTGACATTCTCATCGTTTTTTCCATGTGTCATGCCAAACGATCTTTTATATTGCTAGATAAAACAATTGTTGTTTGTATCACTCTACATGCAATACTGACATCTTTTTTTCGATATTTTCCAAAAGCTTTTAATACACTAGTTATATTGTCAAAGACATTCTGTTTCACCTTTGTATCTTTTGTCGACTTTTGAATACCCAATAATGATGTAGCTTACTTTAAGTTTCTTGATTTTATTAGATAGAGTAAAAGTTGAGCTTGTACTGTTACTGATTCATCTTTGAAAAAAGTATTATACATATTCTTAGTTTGATATCTTATATAATGCTTAGTTTCTTTCTTCCCAAATTTGTCAGTATCAACATTTTCTAATATTTCATCATCAATGTTGATAGATTCTCCTGCATATTTCAATTTAAAGTTTATATTAAAAAAAAAAACCCGAACATGTATTCACTAAACGATATACAAGTGTTCATCTTGTATTATCTAAATTTATGTACATACCTATAGGTGATTCATCTTCTTCTTCAATTTCGGTTTCAACGTCTTCTGCTTCAATTTAGGTTTCAATGTCTTCATCGACATTATAAGACAAATCTATTTATGTTTTTTGAAAAACATCAAATCGTAGTTATAATCAATTATATTAAACAATATTTTAAATTTGAATTCTTTACTTTTAATATAGACAATATGTGCATGCATACCTGGTTAGAATTCTTTTTGTTGAAAATCTCTATTTACATTATCATCGTTTCTTTTTTCAATACTTGCACATTCTCGTTTATTTCTCCAATAATGCTCTTTCCTTTGATTGTTATGGTGAGTTTCATCTCAAGTGCGATCAAATTTTATCTTGCGCAAACTTATGTTTCTCATGAGTATAGTTATCTGTAAAAGTTTTCTTCAGCAAAGGCTTCACCTTGAAAAAATGCTCAACATTTATCTTTCAATATATAAATTTTTATTCCAATAAAAACTTGAACAAACATCAATTACCTTGTTCAACAAAAAAAAAAAGATGATTTGAAACTTTGTTTAGGTGCTCTAGAAAACCATGAAACAAGCGATGAATTGTGTTAAATGTGTTCAGTCGAAAGTGTATTTATACGATTTGGCGTGAAATGAAACAATACGACGTGTCTTTTCATTTTTCTAGCCGATGAAATTCGCTCAACCATATTTTGGCCGAAAAAAGGCTTTTCGGCCGAAACGCTTGGAAACCGTTTATTTTAACGGATTCTGTTAGAATTTAGTTTTTCGGACGAAAGATTCTTTCGGTCGAAAACTAGAGAATGGAATTGTATGTAGGAACCAGAGAAATCCCTCTAGCTTACCTGAACTTTGGAGGTTGCAGACTCCTGCAAATACTCATAATTTGGTTTCGAAAATGACACCGGCATTTGCAAAATTGAATCTAATTTCAATTCCTGTAATTTATTTTCATTTTAATTATTTTTATCTAATTTTATTTAATTTAAAACAAAAAACTCACTGCATAATATTTTTAGCCGACATTATGATTCGGTGAAATGAAATATCTATATCTCTAAAAATACACAGTGAAAAATTTAGAAAAAAATTATATTCGTAATCCTTAAACTGTTATTTTCAAAAGGGTATTTTTAGATTTTACTTTTAAGTAAAAATTAAGATAGATACAAGGTGGGGGAAAACATGTGTTTAAAATCTGCAACGTTTTCAACTTGGTCAACTTAAAAAAATTCTAGAAATTATAATATTCATCTGTTAGATTCAAAATTATAATCATAATAAAACAGAGTCTATGTAGATTGTTGCGGTATATTTCTTTTGTTAAAAACAAATTTTTAATAATAAATACATTGTTGGGGGAAAAAATAATTCATTATCATTCCTTTCATGTTTAAAAAGCATATTGTTAAACAATTGTCAAATTGACATATCAAATCTTAATAAACAAAATTTTCAAAATAGTCATTGGAAAGCTAACAAAATTCTTCACAAGTTTTTTTTTACTATAAAGTGAAATTCTAAATAAAAAAAATACTTTTGTATGCCGGAAGTTGAAAAACTTGTGAAAATATAGCTTTTTTTGTCATAAAACAAGCAAAATAGACACCCATCTTCATGATTTCACCCATATCTAGAAAATACAGGCCACAAAAAAGGACAACCAAGTGGTTCCAAATAAAAGGAGCACTAGGATACTTCCAAGGAAGGATAGAAGAATTGGAAAGGGAAGGAAAAAGAAACGACAACCACTACACATCAGTGCAAGGATCCAAGTAACCATTGTAACCATTGCAATATCGATGGTCACACCGAAGAAAAGTGTTGGAAACTACATACATAGTTTAATCTTAATAACTGTAAGAAGGATGCCAAGAAGAAGAACCTTCTAGCCACAAATTCAAGCAATCAGGTAGAGAGTAGGTCATATGTGGATGAGAAGATTGTATGCACTTCAATGCAGAAGGAGGAAAATTTGAATAGCCTTCATCAAAAGGCAGAGAAGGAGATGACAAACTCTTTCATATCAATATCCAAGTCAAGAAGACCAAGGAAGATGCTCTATTCGATTTTGGTTCGTAGGCCAATCTCATAGTAGCCACTCTAGTCAGCAAGCTTGGGTTGGAGGTTCATGATCATCCAAGCCCATACCCGTTGGGATGGGTGAACAAGGATGCATAAATCATGATCACGAAATGGCGTAAGATCAATTTTTTTGTAAGTGTTGAATTTATTGATGAAGTGGAGTTGGATGTAGTGCCCCTTGACATGCGTGGTGTAGTGTTTGGAATCCCCTACATATATATAAGAGATGCAATCTTCATGCAGAGAGAAAACCAATACCACTTGATCATATTTTCACCTTTTCAAATGAATTATATCTATAATTGATCATAAAAAAGAAGTAGGGTCACAACATCCATAATAAATAGTACCATCTACATATCTAACATTTTGTATTTAGAACTTTATAACATTTCTTGATTCCTCGAAACGTTAATTTATTTAAAGACTTTGTTACACTAGTTACGTCCCTTTTTTCCTTTTCAATTTCATCGTATAAAATTAAGTAATTTTATTATTGATGACGATGATGATTATTATTAATGTCTACTGAGACCGAATTGGTGTATCTGACCTTAAGAGGGTAAGGGATTACTTGCAATTCTTTAGAATTTTTTTCCTGTGCTCGAAAAGCATTAAGAGAAGATTTCCAAGATCACCATAGTTTCGTTGAGTTAAAAGGTTAGGAAGGTTGGTAGTGTGACAATTATTTTGAAATTGAGATCTAATCTCGGTATAGGATGGACAATCTAAGAGAAAGTGTTTTTCATATTCAACCTTCTTAGTGTCACAAAGGTGACACACTCTTTCATCCCATGGCGTTTTAGGAATTGACCAACACCCAGTTTCACTATGGAGCTCATGAGAATTTGTTCTTATCTTAGCAAGGCTTATTTTTTTCTTACACTTGTCAAAATAGAGAGCTAATTTTGATCTTCTAAATTAGGGTTGATTACATCCTTATAATACCTTAATTTTGTTTTTTTCCTCTAACTCTTTGTCACACCACATTTTCTCCTTAAATTTTAATTTAATGATATTTTTAATATATCCTTATTCTGCAAAATAGTGTCTTCCATGATTCCCCAATAGCTTAGCCAAGACACGACATCTTTATGCCATCCTCGCTTGAGTCGAAGGTGGTTACGACTAGATTTTGAAGCAAGTTTAGGAAGCCTATTGTCTTCCATGTTGTTTAACCTGTTCTTATACATCATGTATCTAGTCATAGTCATACTCTTAATGGGGGGAGGGATTTCCTCTAAGAGAAGGATGAGATAGGGTGTATTTCCTTTAGTTTTGAGTTTATAAGTTATAAAATTCTTTTGTATTTGCTCTATCTTTCTCCAAGATTCACGAGAGATATTGCAACCTCATACTTCACATCCATATAGAATAACAGGAATAACAAGAGTCTCAAAGATGGTTTTTTTCTTATCCCATATCCAAATATCAGTTGATTTACAATTGTTTTCAATCCCATAATAAGCTTTGCATCCCCCAATAATCCTTTTTTCAATGCTATAATTCCAATTGAGCTTGAGGTGAATATTGATTCCAAGATATTTGTATGAAGTCAATTCCTCCAATTTGTTGTTTTCATATACGAAGGTATCATAAGTGATCTTATTTCATGATCATGACCTTAGCATTGTCAGTATTAACACACATACCCATATTGGAGGAAACATCCTTGAGTATTCTTAGTTGGTTTTCAATATTGTGGGGACTCCTTGCCATAAGAATGATATCATCGTCATAAAGACGAATATTAATGACTATACCAGTGACAGTAGTGTTGACACAACCTACTTCTTCCAAGCAATCTTCTAAATTATCAATGTATATGCCAAAAAGGGTAGGAGACAAGGGACAACCTTACTTGACTCCAATACTACAGTTAATATATTTCAACCAACCCTCAGTGTTCTTAAACTTGGAAATAACGTTCTCATATAGTCTTATTGTAGTATCCCTCAACTTGAAAGGAACTTTTATCTCTTCCAATCTATTCCAAAGGTTTTTCCTAGGGACCATGTCAAACACTTTTCTAAACTCAACAAAACAACAACAAAAAATTGGTTTTAGTATTGCAGAACTCCTCTGCAATGATCCTAAAGGTAACAACATTGTCCACAATTGCATGATATCTCCTAAACTCGACCTGGACTTTAGCTCTTTTACCATGACTTTTTATCCAAAGGCTAATCTTCTTTTCCAAAATAATTCATAGAGCTTGGCTGAAATAGGGCTAATCATAAGGGTCATATAATTAGAGGGAATGTTTCTATCCCCATTTTTAAAAATAAGAACAATGAGGCTTTGCGTCCAGGGTTCAGGGAAGCCCTCTTGACTAAAAAATTAAAGAGCTTGTGTATGTGAGGGATGAGAACAGACCCTCCGATTTTAAAAATTTCAACTCGGTAGCCTTCAATGTCCTTAGCTTTCCCATTTGCAAGTTGCTTAACCCCAAACTCTATGTCATCCAAATAAAAAACTTCATCCTCTGTAGAGACAATAGGAATGGTCTCCATGGAATTAGGGAACTCATAAATACTTTTAAGGTAGGAATTCCATTCCCTTAAGGGAATCATATTATTTTCTTTAGTATTGTGGATTGGAATTTTCCTCCATAACTTCTTAGGATCAAACTTACATAGTTGTGAAAGTTGCTCTTGTCTTTTATTGATATAGTACATTTTTTTCCTTTTAATTAGGGATTTGTACGTATTGATCTTATCGAGTTTTAAGGACTCATTAGAAGCATCCCTAATGGATTTCCTAGAAATTTTACATTATTTATCATACCAAGGGTTGGTCATTCTTTTAGTTTTTTTATAGGACACCTTGAAAGAAAACTTGTTAATAGAATTGGAAAGGGTAGTTGAAAATTTGTGATAGAGGTCTTCAATGTTGTCCTTATAAGTTAGGATATGTAATTCACTATTCAAATCCTTTAATAAAATGTCAAATTTACTTTGTCAAATAACAATTGTCTTTGATTATTAGAATTCTCTTCGATGACACTCTTGTGCATGGAAAAGTTTAGAGTTAGGGTTAAAGGTCTATGATCAGATTCGGGTTCATGGTTATTTAAAAGGTCAAAAGTTACTATTTGGTTGGAAACGAGGATATCAGATATCACATAATCTATGACACTACTACCTAAACCATGAATACAAGTCATCTGGTTGGAGTTTGGCCACTTCATTACTCCATTGCAAATTATTAGGTCTTGAGAGCTGCAAAGTTTGACCAACTTAGTACCAAACGAATTCTCAGTTAGGTCTTAAGAGCTTCTTTTGTAGCTATTAGCTAGAACAAGGTCTTCATATAGCCATAAACGATTATGGTTGGAATCATTGCTTAAAAGAGTAGCTTGGTTAGTTGCAGTCCTAGCATTAAAGTCTCCTAGCAGGAGGATATTACCTCTAGTTTTCAAACTATAAAAATCTTATTCTAAATTATTATAGGGGCAATTGTTATCTAGATTGTTTTTCTTATAAAAAGTAGAATTAATAGGTGAAAAATAGCAAATTGCTATATACATCTTCTTAGCATTGATGTCTGAAATTTCTATCCAAATGTACTGATTGAGAGGGTTGATCTTAAGAAGTTGAATGTGAAGAGAAATGTTCTTTCTAATATAGCAAGTTATGCCTCATATCCCTCTACAGTAGGACTTTTTGTTCCATGCCAACCATAAGATAAATCCTTCTATGTTAGGGACCTTATACTCTTCCTGCTCCCAAGTTTCAACTAGAAAAATAATATCCATATCAATCGGGATCCAACTTATCATAGGGCCTTTGCACCATGGAAATCCATGACATTTCCAAAAAAGGATCCCGAGTGTCCAAAATTCTTATTTATTATTATCCTTCTGGTCTTTATCCCTAACAATATCTTTTCGATTTCTAATTATTGTCCATTTTCCTTCTTTCCTAGCTTCTTTTACCTTTTGAACTCCCTTCCTTAATTCAACTTGGTCTTCGGGAATGAGGTATTCATTTCTAAATATTCTTGGCCCTTTTAAGCTCGGAGATTTACTGAGTATGCTATATTTATGGTCATTACAACTTACTTTGACATGGATCAACCTATCTTTATGATCGATTATTTTTCCTAGCCTCTTTGCTTTTATGAGGTAAGTTGTTTCAATTTTGTGATTTATTTTTTAATTCTTCTTTTACTATTGCTAATGTATCCTCCTCTTGTTGTTCTTTTATACCAAAATTTATGAGGTTTAAGGATCTTTTATTACGCTCATGGTCCAATTTGATTAACTCATTCATTTCCTCTTTGATGGGTTTGATATCCAATTTGTTTTCTAGATCACTAAGGGTCAAATTGTTGGTCAATTTTTCTTCTAGCTCTTTAATCCTATCTCTCAAGTTGTGATTTTCTTCAACCTCTCCTTCTTCGGTTGATTGCTTTTGTTTTTCCATTTCTTGAATTCTATAATCCATTATCTGCAATTGACTCTTGAACCCTAACATTCTATCATCTATCCGAGTTTGAATTGTATCTTCGAAGAGTCTAATTTTTTTATCAAGCATTGCCTCTAGCTCTATTTGGAGTTTTAGGTCTCTTTCTTCACACTTTTTTTCTAATGATTCTAACTATATTTAGAGTTTGTCATCTCTTTTTTCAATGATTTCATATATTCGTAAAGGCTCTCTAGGGTGACTTTTCTCTCTAGGCTAACTTTGGGGGGGCTCCCCCCAATAGGATGAGTTTTTG
>SNQJ01S0034713.1:100535-124628 GCA_010110895.2 Picea sitchensis
GTAATGGTCAAAGTGTAACACATAGCCTTTACTAAGCTAAGGGACATGGCCGAATATGGCCCTGTCCATGTAGAGGGACATGCCCGAGTTCAGGCCTATCCCTGTACATGGACAGGGCCTCACATATATTATATGTGAGCTAGCTCACATATATATTATATGTTATCTAGCTCACATATACATTATATGTGAGCTAACTCACATATATATTATATGTGAGCTAATGGACATATATATTTATGCAAGTATAACAGTCACGATTTACATTTATGCAAGTATAATAGTCACGATTTACTTTTATGGAAGTATAACAGTCACAATTTATTAGTCTGATTGTCTCCATTAGATTTCCATCAAAATACAATTTTTTTTTATCAAATGCACATCCGAAGACATAAATATGTATAACAATGATGTTTTACAAAGATTCCCCTAATTATGTCGATATGATCATACTGATATAGTAGTGTGGAAGCACACAGCAGGAACATTTATCAAATAATAGCTAAATGGATCTGAATAGCATTTTAGATATCGAATAATAATTTTATTAAATAATAAAGAATGCCATTCAACGAATTGGTTTATACACATAAAGACAGTCCATGTTATGCAAAATACAATACCATAGGTCAATTGAGGTACATGGGTTCATAAATATCCACAAGCATCCTAATTTAATAGGAAAATATGGGGAAATATTGTTATTTGTTATTTCTGAAAATCTGAGATACTGATTGTTAAAGGATTGAAGCAGTTTTCACATTGAAGATACAACTAAGATTAGAAACACATGTGCTTATATTAAAAAAACATTTATTAGTTCACTGGTAAATATATTGACAAAGGAAAAACATTTAGCTTGCAGGGTTAGGTTTGTTAGAGATATATTTTTTCCATCAAGTGTTGAATGAGACAAAACTGTAAACATGCAAGCTTCTTGCAGGCTGAGAAAATACTTGTGAGCGCAATTATATTATATGTGGGCTAATGGACATATTATATGTGAGCTAAAGAGAAACATTAATGTCGGTAGGCTAGATGTTATCCTTTCTCTCTCGTATATATTAACACTTACAAATAAAATCATATCAATTTAGGAATCTGACACAATTTTGGCTAAAGACATTATTTACTACATACATTTATTTATATTTTTGTTGTTCTCTATAGATCAGGAGATAAAGGTTGGAATTTCAAATTTGGCTAAAAGACATTATTTTCAATCTTCATTTATTTATATTTTTGTTGTTCTCTATATATCACATTTAGGAATTCCAAATTTATTTATATTTTTGTTGTTCTCTATAGATCAGAGTTAGAATTTCAAATTGGAATAGCTAGTTAAATTTGAGAGTTTCCACAACTTTGATGTCTGTTTTCAAACCTTTAACAAATAATGTCAACGGTTTCTTAATTTATTTTATTGCTTTTGATAGCAAATTAATGACAAACAATTTAACTGTCAAAATTTTTTATAATACACATAAGAAAATTAGAATATATAAAAAATTTATAATACACACACACACACACACACACACACACACATATATATAATACACATAAATATTAGTCTAGTTTTTGTCCAAACAAAAGATTTCAAAATCACTACCTACAATTACATCAACTGTTTGTAAATAAAAATTAATGTAGATGTTTTTTTAAATAAGTTAAAATCCTCTATAAATGTCATCTTATGAAAATGTCCCACGAAAGTTGCCTTATTTTCACTAATACATGTTTGAGAATCCTAAAACAAATCTGACAACTCTATGTTTATCGCTCTTTGCTCTTGGAACACTAAGTCCATAGTCCAATCAGGTAGATTTGCATAGAGCACAATGAAAATTGATTGTGATCAGGCAGATTTGCATGGAGCATAATTTGCATAGAGCATAATCAACGTCAGGCAGATTTGCATAGAGCATAATTAACAAATTATATTGATTATGATTCTATGTTCGTAATCCAATCTAGTTAAATTATTACTAATTACTCAACATTTTCAATGAAGATTGATCGAGATACAATTGTCAATCTAATTACTCAATATTTTCAATGCAGATTGATTGTGTCAAAACCTGCAAATCTCTATTCTCATCTATCAAATACGATACAATACAAACATGGATTACTGTATATATCTAGTTGGCCCATAAAAAAACAGATCTAGTATATATCGGGACATCAAGGAAAGATTCAAAAAGTAAATTTTTGACAAAGAGGAAGAATGTAGAGTGGTGGTTTCTGATAAAAATTTCCAGAATCTATTGTTTTAGAGTTGAATGGTAAAATTGAGGTGATATCTGCAGAATTAGAGGCAACACATAAAAGTTGGAAATTAGAAAAAGATGATCTTTCATCACAGATTGTAGTAGCAAGACATGAGACTAAAGAGATCGCTAAAGATAGCCAAATGGAAAAGCAGGCATGGAACACTGACAAGGACAAATTTTTGCCTTCATTGGCCTCATACGAATTTTTTTTTGAAGAGATGTCTATGGAAAATGAGAAGATCTAAGTTCAATCTAGGGCAGAAAAAATCGAAATGCAATCCAGGTTGAACAAATTCAAGGCAAGGGAACAAGAGTTACTTGAAGACAAACATTTGAGGATTTATGAAACAGAAGATTTGGAAAGCAATGTTGCAGAGCTGCAAACAAAGGTTGATTCGTTTGCTAGTGAAAAGGGATTACTGAGTCAGAAAAATAGAGAGCTAAGCATTGAAGTAGAGTCCCTGAAGTCCTAGTTGATTGAACTTAATGTGATATTGGCTCACTCGGAAGATGATATGGAGTGAAATGAGGGGGTCCTACATAAATGTAGAGCAAAAAAAATTGATTTGCAGTGCGAGTTGAATGAGTCCAAGGAAAATATTTGGGGTTTGCTAAGAAAACTTGAACAAGATAGGCATTTATGGAATGTGGAAAAGAGAAATTTGGAGACCATTGTTGCAGAGTTGCAAACTAACCTTGATTTGATGGCTAGTGAAAGTGGATTAATGAGCAAAATTGCAACAATGGAAAATATAATAAATAGCCTTCAACAACAGGTGAATGAAGCAGTCAAACAATACTTAGATTTAATTGAGCAGTACAAGGTAACAAAACATTCTCTTCAACAAAAAAATGAAATCTTACAAGAGGAGGTGGACGGAGCTAGGTGTTTGCTAGAAATACAAAATACAAAAACATATCTAGTTGGGCCATAAAAAACAAATTAAGGGACAGAACTAGGCATTTGCTAGAAATACAAAATACAAAAACAAATCTAGTTGGGACATGAAAAACAAATTAAGGCGTCTAATTATAGGACATAATTTAGGGAAAGGAAAGATAACGAAAAGAGGTAACTCAAAATTTACTCGCATCTCTAAGACTCGCCTGCAGCTCCACAACTCCAAGACCCACCCGCTCGCAGCTTTGACGTCCACCTTCCCGCCTGCCTGTAGCTGACCAATAGAATCAACTAATACTCACACTGACATTAACACTCACACTAACACTAAAACTCACACTCACACTATCAACTATCACCAAGAACTCAGAAAAACTGTAACAATGGTGATGTGCGAGTAATATATAAACCTTTTTTTGGCTGAATAAACTTTTTGGCCGAAAGGTCCTTTCGGCCAAAAAGATATTTCGACCGAAACATTATTTCGGCCAAAAGAACTTTTCAGACATAATATCTTTCGGCCAAAAAGATGTTACTGGATGAAAAAAATACGTCCGGCTAAAATTGTACACAAAAAGCGAGGGCGTCGTCATGATACCATTCGATTTAACGTTCAAAGGTTCAACCGAAACATGTTTCAGCCAAAAAAATACAACTTTTGGTCAAAAAAATATTAGTTCGGCTGAAAAAAGGTCTTTCAGAATTTTGGAGATCCGATTCTCACGAAAGTGTTACCCACCTTCATGAATTTACTCATATTGTGCTTTCACATAGGCCTCATTAACTGTCTTGGGTTTGAAGAGCATCACTTTCTTTCACAAATGACTATGTAGACCCTCCAAATACTCGAGGTGTACATCTTGGTTCTTGGGAGACATACCCAACTATGGAACAAATACAATGCTAAAGAATGGAACCTCTTTCTCCTCCTAGCAGCCAAATATTTAAATAGACATCTAGGGTTAGGGTTTTGACTTCCTCAACCCTTTAAATAGTGATAAGGTTTTGGAACTTCTAGAATATTCTTGAAATTCCACGCATGTCTAACCCCACATGTCTTAGTAGTGGGGGATGACATGGAATCCACTCATACTATGGTGGTAGACCAAATAGGTCAACTTGTGGGAGTCATAAATTTCACATACAATCTTCGATTGAGGTGATTATTTCACCGTTGGAAAGGTATTGGTTTGTATAATATGTTTCCTTTTTCGTATAGATGTTTTGGACCCCAAACAATTCCATTTGATTCCTCAAAATTGACCCAAAATATTTCAAATGATTTCCAACCCCAAATTTTCAAACTGGAACTTGCCGCTAAAATGGCCTTGCAAGTTGATTCCTCCAATTTTTTCCACACAAAAAATACTGAGATAGATGAAAAAATGTATGATGTTCCAACACAAATCAATGTGCCTCGTGTCTAGCACTATGTTATCCATTATTCATCTATCAACACGATACTGGTGAGCTTCCTTTTTTGGCAGACCTACTCCTCTAGCTCTTGGATTCATTGAATGGTGGTTGGATTATACCTCTCATGAAATCCTGTTGCTAACCATTGAGCATATGTTTACTTCTTCTTACACTTAGAGTGGTCTATTGTTCGTTGTGCTGCATGAGTGGAAAGATATCAACCTCGATGATTGGGTGGTTGCGCTAATCCAACCCCCTCCACATTTAACTCCTACTCTTCCCCTATCTCTTTTAGACTTGACAATTCTTGATATATTAGCACTAGGTCTCCATAATCCACTCTACTACTAATAATTTTTTCCTCTAGATTGCAATGGTGGTGCCTAATACTGAGTTGGGACATGATCGGGAATTCCATTTTAACAAGAAGATTGCTCATCATGAGGATAATTTGAAGGCTTGACCACCTCTTCGTCCTCCATACTGTTGAAATATTGTAACTTCGAAGACTATTCTAATTATATTTGAGTTATTATCTTATATATCAAATCCTCTTTTGCGGATTGATCATGTCAGGTCTTGTATAATATCAAATCCCCTTTGTGGATTGGTCAAACCATATTTATATGGTGGTATTTGTAAAGCCGGCCCCTAGTGCTTATAAAGTGGTTTTAACCACTTCTAGAAGAAGTTGGACCTACTAAGTGAAGAGACATAACCCTAGAGCCTCATCAACTAGTATTTATATGTGAGGATGGTGCCTCACTTATTCAGTCACTCTCTCACTCATCTAGTGTGCATATATTGAAGGAAGTTGCAGTTGCAGGAGGAAGGAGAAGAGAGGCGCATGCTCAATCTTAGTTTATTCTTGGTGTTTTGGTCTTAGTCTTGGCATTGTATTGACAATCTATTATTGAGGGAATTTTTGTTGGGTTTTCTCCCCCATGAGGGTTTCCCAGGATAAAATGTTGCGTACCTTGTGATTGTGTTTCTTTCAATGATCCTCTTTATGTTGTTATTTTGGAAATGCATTGAATGCTCATGTAATTTGGAAATAACCTAATAACAATAGTAAAAAATTAACATGGTATCAGAGCTTGACTGAATAGAGAATCTTTCATCGAGTATCTAGATGTCTCTATTGTTGTACAAGAAAATTAGGGCTTTCTATTGAAGAGGATTTTTTGACCAAAAACTATCTTGGGAAGTGCGCTCTTCCCTAGTGCATCTTTTGGCAGCTTGAGTGAACTTTTCTAGTGGTCAGTTTCTCTGGAAATTCAAACCCTAGTTTCGACTATTACTAGAAAACTAGAGAACCAGAACCAATACCAGAAGTACTAGTCCAAAATTGTGCAGGTCAAGTTTCAAGGGGTAAAACTTGGATTTTTCTGAAACATTCGACTCCAATAAACTTGCCTCAGCCCAACGCATCTCCTGGTAAGCTCAATTTCAATTTTTGATCATTTTCATTTTCTGGTCATTTTCTTAGCACCAGGTCAAGATGTCTGCAAGCACCAAGCTTATTGAAAATTTAGAAGGTGTGGGAAATTTATGTTCCTGGAAGTACAAGATTGGACTCATTCTTGAAAAGAATTACCTTGCAAAATTCATAAAAGAAAATGTACCGGAACCTAAAGAAAATGCAACCAAAGAGAAGTACAAGAAGGATATGATTAAGGACAAAAACATAATTGCATATTCCATTAAATACCAATTGATCCCTTAAGTGTCTTCTAAGAATACTCCAAAAGAAATGTTTGATTCCCTAACCAGAATGTATGAAGGAAATAACATCAACTAGAAGATGAACTTGAGAACCCAACTCAAGAATATGAAGATGCAAAAATGAGAAATAGTTCAAGACTATTTCTCTAGGTTTTCTCAATTCAAGAAAAAATTAGAGGAAATTGGAGACAACTTGGATGAAGATGAAATCATAATGACAGCTCTTAATGGTCTCACAAGACCCTGAGATTCCTTCATCCAAACTATTTGTGAAAGAAAAGAGAAACTCCAATTTGACAGTTTATGAGAAGAATGTGTTCAAGAAGAAGCAAGAGTGGCCAACCGAGAAGCTGTCCTATTAATAGATGAAGATCAATCCCTCGTTTCTCATGCTAAAGGAGGAAAGAAAAAGACTCATTTTCAAAAGGAGACTCACTTTCATAAAGAATCTCACCCTCCAAAGAGATTCCATAAATATCATAAGGGTCAAAGAAAGGGAAACGATTTCTCCTCTTATCAATGTTATCACTGTGATAAGATGGGACACATTTCTAAGAATTGTCCTGCCAGAAGGGAAGAATACAAGAAGAGAAATAACAAAAGACATCATGCCCATGCAGCTGAAGATGATGAGCCACCTAATAAGTTAACTTAAGAAGAGATTGAATATTATATTTTGTTTTCATCCGTCTCAGGATCTGTGACACCTGGAGAGGATACTTGGCTCATAGATAGGAGTGCCTCTAAGCACATGATAGGTCAGAAAGACATTCTCTCTAGTCTTACAGAAAAGGACCTACCCCAAAAATTTTCACTTGGAGATGATTATTAGTACCCTATCAAAGGAATGGGATAATCCACCTACAAACTTGATTCAAGAACTCCGATGAGAATGAAGGATGTACTTTATATACTAGGTTTGACAAAGAACTCACTTTCTATATCAACTCTAGATAAGAAATGTTTCAGGGTTGAATTTATAGATGGTGAAGTTCTTATGTGGCCTAAAGGAAAAATTATAGAATATGCAGTTGTAATTGGGACAAAATATGGTGGTTTGTATAAGTTAAAAGTTCACTCAGATGTAGCCTTGACTCACTCTATTGAAAGTCCTTGTGAACTTTGGCATAGAATACTAGCTCATATCAACTACAAATCTTTACCATATGTAAGCAAGGTAGTTACAGGTTTACCAGAATTAAAGGTTGATCATGAAGGTATATGTAAGGGAGGCTCACAAAGAAATAACATAAATAATCCTTTTCCAAAGAGAGTCAATAAAGCAGAAGGAATCCTGAAACTTTTCCACTTAGATGCATGCGGTCCAATTATATCAACCTCTCTAAGAGGGTATGTATACTATGTATCCTTTATTGATGATTAATCTCGTAAGACTTGGGTTTATTTCTTGAAATCAAAAGATGAAGTACTTATAAAGTTCAAGGAATTCAAAGCCTTGGTAGAAAACCTCTCCGAAAGGAAAATTAAGATACTCATGTCAGACAATGGAGCAGAGTACACTTAAAATGAATTTGGAAGCTTTTGTAGAGATGTCATGATTAATAGGGAGCTCACCACTCCCTATAGTCCTCAACAAAATGGTGTAGCATAAATAAATAATAGAACGATTATGGAAGCATTAAAGACTATGATTTACGATCAAGATCTTACAATGCACTTCTGGGTTGAAGCAGCAAGAACAAGAATATATGTCCAAAACAGATTATCCCATAGTGCACTTGGATTCAAAACTCTTGAAGAAATGTTCACCAGAAATAATCCAGAAGTAAGCCATCTGAAAATATTTGGTTGTCGAGTATTTGTACACATTCCAAAAGAAAAGAAAACTAAGTTGGATCCTTCAGGAAAGAAGAGAATATTTGTTGGATACTGTGAGGTCTCTAAGGCCTTCAAAATTTACATACTAGGTTACCATCATATTAATATCAATAGAGATGTAACCTTTGATGAACACACAACACTCAAAAGATCAAGGAAATTCCATCTTGAAGAAGTATATGAATAAGAACTTGTAGCTCCCAAAGTTGCAGAACCCGTGAAGTAAGTTACAATTACTCTTGCTGATGAGATTCCATAAGATCATGATATGATAGAATCTCAAGAACCTCCCCATATGATGATCTATCACAAGAGAAAGCCAGCTTGGGAAATGGAACTTATTCAAGATTCATGTTAGAAAAATAGGATCACAGAGAAATTTAAAAAAAAAAAAAGTGGAAATAAAACACAGAAGATACACAATACAAGAGAGACATAGATATATGTGGTTCACCTAGTGTGGGCTACGTCCACCAGAGAAATTTACAGGTCCTTCCTTTATTATTATCCAACAAATTAAGGGCTACAACCTACAACAAACCCATTGTAACTTCCTCTTATTTCTCTCACAGTCTCCTCTTTTAGAATACAATATTCGCTATGATGCCTAGCCGCAATACATTTCCCTCATAAAAGAGGGTTGCCTTCTAGGGAAAAAAACCCTAACATAAATTCTACCGTTAGATCTACGACCTTATAATTGAAAAACATAAAGCAAGATTTGTGGCCAGTGGTTTTTTCTCAAAAGGAAGGTATTGAATATGAAGAAACATTTGCTCCTGTAGCCAAATACACTTCTATCAAAACCATCATAGCTCTTGCAACCAAAATTAAGTGGATTTTACACCAGATGGATGTGAAAACAACCTTCTTAAATGGTGTTATTGAAGAAGAAGTGTATATAGAACAACCACAAGGGTTTGAAATTGAATATAGGAAGACTCATGTTGACAAGTTGAAGAAATCCATGTACGGGTTAAAGCAAGCTCCTAGAGCTTGGTATGGCAGAATTGATAGTTTCCTGATGAGCTTGAGATTTACCAAGAGTAAAGATGATTCTAACCTTTACTTCAAGGTTAAGAATGATGAGACAATTATATTGCTACTATATGTGGATGATTTATTCTTAACAGGAGAAGAGACTATCATCACAGATTGCAAGAAGAAGCTCACTACCGAGATTGAGATGAAAGACCTAGGCCTAATGCATTATTTCTTAGGTCTTGAAGTTTGGCAGAGCCCAAAGAATATGTTCCTTAACCAAGGGAAGTATGCAGTGGAAATACTAAAGAGATTTGACATGTTGGAATGTACATCCATGAACACACCCATGGAAACAAATTTTAAGCTCTTGGTTGATACTTCGCCAGAGTTGGTTGATGCTACTCTATACAAAAATATTCTTGGTTCATTGATGTATCCGATGAATACTAGGCCAGATATATGCTTTGTTGTGAACACCTTGAGTCATTATTCGGTGGAGCCCAGACGTGTTCACCTTGTAGCTGCAAAGCATGTGATGAGATACCTTAAGGGTACATTGGATTATGGCATCTGTTATATTGGAGATCATGAATTTATACTGTGTGGTTATACTGATTCATATTGGGATGGAAGTGTCTCATATAGAAAGAGCACTTCATGTTGTTTTTTCAGTTTGGGGTCAGCCATGACTTCATGGAAAAGCAGGAAGCAATCTAGTATTTCTATCAACATGACAAAAGCAGAATACATTGCAACATGTTCCACCAGTTGTGAATCCATATGGATTTGGAAGCTGTTGATAGGTCTATTCGATCTGGAGATGGAAGCCACCATGATTCTATGTGATAACCAAAGTTTTATAAAAATGTTGGAGAACCTAGTGTTCCATGATAAGTTGAAGCACATAGAGATCTGGTATCACTACATTCGTGATATGGTGCAAAGGGGAGCTGTAAAGCTCCAATATGTTGGCACAAATGAGTAGGTTGCCAATGTGTTGACCAAGCCTCTATCTCACCTGAAGTTTGAGTACTTCCTAGACAAACTTGGTGTTGTCCGAAAGGACCTCCCTCAAAAGGGGGAGTGATGTTGATGATACTATGGTATACTTACCAATAGTGGGTAGCTCCATTAGGATTTTATATCCTAGGGGATTGGTCATCCCTGGAAAGATCTTGAAGGTCCAATAAGGAAGGTTTGTCATAGTACATGTGCATGTATATGACAATTGTGGTCAATAGTGGTAGCTCTGTTAGGATTTTATATCTTAGGGAATCTTATGATTCCAAGGTAGATCTCGAAGGTCCGGTAAGGACGTTCTGTCAGAGTACCACGTGGTAGCTTGTCAGGATTTTATATCCTAGGGAATCTTATGATTCCTAGGCAGATCTCGAAGTTACAGTAAGGAAGGTTTGTCAAAGTACCACAAATGTTGTTGTTGATACACCTGCCTCATTCCGTTGCCACATGTTGATGTTGTTGTTCCAACCTTGTGTTGTTGATGATGTTGTTCCATCATTATGTTGTTGATGATGTTATTCCAGCCTTGTTTTGTTGATGAAGTTGTTGTACCATCTTCTGTCTGTTTATGATGTTGTTCTAGCTTCATGCTATTGATGTTGATGTTTGAACTTCATGTTGATGATGTTACTCCAGCTCCATGTTGTGAATGATGATGCTATTGATGATGAAAAAAAAATTCGATGATTTGTAGATGTGCCAATTTGTGTTCTAGATGTTGATGATGATGCTTCCCTCTCCTTCTCTTGATTATGTTGTATTGGGTCATGTCAGTAGAATACCCTTCTCATTAAGGGGGAGTGCTGAAATATTGTAACTTCAAAGAATGTTCTAATTATATTTGAGTTATTATCTTATATATCAAATCCCCTTTTATGGATTGATCATGCTGGGTCTTGTATAATATCAAATCCCCTTTTGTGGATTGATCAAACCATATTTATATGGTGGTATTTATAAATTCGCCCCCTAGTGTTTATAAAGTGGTTTTAACCACTTCTAGAAGAAGTCGGCCCTACTAAGTGAAGAGACATAACCCTAGCACCTCCTCAACTAGTATTTATGTGTGAGGATGGTTCCTCACTTGTTCACTCACTCACTCACTCATCTAGTGCACATATCTTGAAGGCAACTGCAGTTGGAGGAGGAAGGAGAAGAGAGGCGCATGCTCAGTCTTAATTTATTGTTGGTGTTTTGGTCTTAGTCTTGGCATTGTATTGGAAATCTATTATTGAGGAAGTTTTTGCTGGGTTTTCTCCCCCATGAGGGTTTCCCAAGATAAAATGTTGCATACCTTGTGATTGTGTTTCTTTCAATGATCCTTTTTATGCTGTTGTTTTGGAAATGCATTGAATGCTCATGTAATTTGGAAATAACCTAATAACAATAGTAAAAACTTAACACATACAACCTTGTATTGACATTGAGTTGCGATATCAAGTTTAGTACCATGGGATCTTTGTCTTTGTGTGCTACCATGATCACTCGTAGGGTCATGATTAACCTCCTGAATGGATGTTTTTTTTTTTTGTAAATAAAATATTTCTATTACCTCAAAAATATGGAAACCATACATTTGCTGGAGGACCTGACATTTGGCCTGGAAAAATTGAAAACCAGAACCAGACCCAGGTCCAGATTAAAGATTTTCAGGACTATTCTATTTTCTCAAATTGAAATGTTCAAGTAACCATAGATATTACAAAAATGACTTGAAATCCTAGAGAATATGGTGTCTACCATAATAGAAAAAAGCAAAAGCAGAAATAAGAAGAACTTCATCCTCCAAAAGTGTTATTTCTCCCATCACTAGAAGGAGGATGTTGCCAAGCCGGAGTGATGATGAAGGGTTGGCAGCAAGTGGGGCAGTCTCGGTTGACATGCTCGCCTGAAAGAGAATTGAAGAGTGCATCCAACATGCAACTAAGGACTTCCTATCGAAAAATTTGATCAACAATATCCCAATGTATATAAAAGATTATTTGTAGTTGGTCTACTGAGAAGCCACACATGGGAGCCGTTTTAGAGTGTGCGGTCTCTTTCGGTGCAATCATGGTATCCTAAAATGCATCAGAGGGAGCTACTTCTTCAATGCCCATTGGAGCCACCTCCTCTATAACAGTGAAACTCCATATCTCTTCCAATGACTGAACTGAAGATCACCACCATTTGGAGTTGTAGTGACCTGAAAACTCTAAATATCCATAGGAGGCATCACAGAGGGCCCAACAGTAACCTGGGGTGGAGTTGAGGGAAAATACTCCTCAACAAGAACCAGAACCCATGCGTCTTCTTCTTGAACATGTGCAATGGGAGCTAATCCAACATAGGGTGAAGCGGGATGAGGAGGTGAATTAGGGTTGAGCTGGGCATTCAGGAAGGGGTGAATGGGATGGTGACAATTAGCAAGGTAACGGTAGTAGTCCAGACCACTCTTGGGTTTTCCACACTCAGGCATGGAGGAAAAGAGGAATCCTGAGAGCCAAATAGAGGGGAAAAGTCTAACTAGGAGTCGAGTACGCTAGAGCGACAACAGGGAAGGAGGAAGACCAATGAACAGGGAAAGGAAAGAATATCGAAAAGAAACCACTGACAAGTGTGAGGAGATAATACCTATACGATCCATTAAGGTGGCCATTAAAGTTGAGTTGACAATGATCACCTTTATGATACCTTCTCAAATGAAATTCATCACCAATGCAAACCAGAGCATTAATTTTCCCATGAAGCCAAGACTTAAACTGAAGAGACCTGCGTTAATGTCGTGCATCAGTGAAAGGAATATGAGGATGGAGGTGGTAGTCCGCATCATGCTAATTTATTGTATGGTGTACAAGTGGCACCCCATCTGGGTACCTCTTGAATAGATGTTGTCCTATGTTGGTGATCATCATTATTTATAATTACCTGGTAATATTTACACATGAGATCATAATCCATCTTCAGTTGCAACCTGTACTGCTTTTTGTCACCTCATGGAGGGTGGGATGGTTAACAAGTGGTGGTGTAGGGACCTATTCCATCCCTAACACCCAATCCAGATAGATAATATTTAAAAAACAATAATTTATAATATTTAAGAAATTAAAAAAGAAAAATGTTAAAAGCATTATTCTAAAATGCCTTCTTTTTTCAATTTTGTTTTACAATACATGTAATACAAATTATTTGTATAACTTCTTACTTTATAAAATTTAAAAATAAAAAATATATTGTGTATGGTTTTACAATATTTTTAATCATAAAATTAAAATATTAGAATAAATTAATTAACCATGAACTTTCTTAAAATGTATCTATCAAAATTGATCTCAATTTACCATAATCATTATTATAAAATTTTCAAATATTTTTGACACAGTTTGAATCATTATTTATTTTATAAATAACCATTTAAAAATTATTTTAACATAATTCCTAAATCATTCTTTATTTTTTAAATAACAATCCTCTTGATTGCATGAAATAATTTTGACACATTCTCTAAATCATTATTTATTTTATAAATAACAATTTAAAAAATTATTTTAGCATAATCCCTAAATCATTCCTTTTTTTTAATAACAAAATAACAATCCTCTTGGTTGCATGACTTTGTTATATGATTATTGGCAAATATATTTTTCTGGACTTTGTTATGGTATTTTAAGTAGTTGCTATAATTATAATTTTATTGTATTATTGGAAACTTAGTGTCCATAATGTTGGTATACACTATTTATAATCGATTAATTGATCATGTATATGTGCTATATTTGTATATAATTTTAGATATTAGTTTAATTGGTTATGGTTAATGTTGTTGAATATTTAATTATTTTTGTATTAAAATAAATTTGATTTGACAAATTGATGTATACTAATAAGTTTAATAAAAATATTATTTATAAATATGAAAATGTATGAATAACTAATTTTTTTTTATAAATAAAAAATAAAAATTGATTAATTTTAAATGCAAAACCTAAAAAGCTAGTAAGAATGGTTATTCTCTTTTGTGTTAGTTTATTATGATCAAGTTTTGTTTATAAGTTTTTAAGAGAAAAAGGGAATTACTTGGTTTTCCTTAAAAAACATATAATGTTTGTGTTTGTAGAACATTCTAATAGAAAGTGCATTTCATCTTCAACTCTCTTATTGTTAGAGAGATGAAAAATTCTTTGGACGAAGAATGTTTTGGGAATTGTCCAATGCTCTCTTTCACTATGGAGTTCATGAAAGTTTGTTCTTATTTTAACAATGTTGATTTTTTTCTTTATGCTAATTAAAACATATAGATACTTTTGATCTTCTAAATTAAAGTTCATCACCTCCTTATAGTATCTTAATTTTCTCTTATCCTCTCATTCTTTATCGCACCATAATTTCTCTTTAAATTTAGATGTAATAATATTTTTAGTACTATTGATATTTTTTAGAGTGACCTCTTCCTCAATTCTCCAACGATTTAGTCAAGACTTGACATCTTTATGCCAACCCCGCTTGAGCCATAGGTGATTTTGACTAGAGCTTGAAGCGGTCTTAGGAAGCTTATTGTCTATTGTGTTGTTTATCTTAAGTACTCAGTCATAGTCATACTCTCTATGGGGGGATACTTTCTTGTACTAGGAGAATATGATAGGATGTATTGCCTTTAATTTCAAGATTAAGAGTTATAAAATGATTTTGTATTTTCTTGATCTTTATGAGATACGAAGTGACTAGAGTCTCAAAAATAAGTTTCTTTTTATCGTAAAGCCAAAATTTGATTTATTTACAATTGTTTTCAAGTTCAAAATAAGCTTTCTACCCTTCATTTACCTCTCTCAATGCTATAATTCCAGTTAAACTTGTAATGAAGATCAATTATGATATATTTGTATTATATCACATCGTTATTTTAGATTTAATTATCATAACCTTTGTTTTGTCAATATTAACAATCATATTGGAATTATAACCATTTTTTTAAGGACCTCTTCAAACATTACATATTCCTATAACTACAATAACCTCCATTTTCTTGAGCTCATAGAAATTTTTAAATCAAATTATTTATATAATAATAATAACAATATTCTATTTTTAAGGTCATGACTAAGTGAGACATCAAATTGGTGTATGAGACCCCCTTGTTTGTGGGACAAGGGACCCCCTCCACTTAGTAATTTGACTACTAAATTTTAAGGAGGTATATATACCCTACCCCTTCCAGATTTGAATCTGTAACTTTTAAGGAGGAAAAACATATTCTTAACCATATCATATAAAATTAAATTAAAAATTTCATGCTATACTTGATTGGAATGAAAAATACCTTTTTTTTTTTTATAGTATTCACACAACTATTTTACTTTAAATAGGAAATTTTGTTTCAAATTTATAATTAATTATTTTATTTTATAATTAATTATTTTACTTTAAATAGGAAGTTTTGTTTCAAATTTATAATTAATTATTTTATTTTATAATTAATTATTTTGATCAAATGATTAAGATTTTTTACTTTGTTTATAGAATGATTGATACAATTATTTTTAATAAAAAATGTGTTAAGTTTTAATAAAATAACAAATTATTTTATTAAAACAAATTTAATATTAATATTTTAAATGATTTTCCACCCAAACTTTCGAAAGTGTAATATTTTAAATGATTTTCCATCATCAAAATAAAGTTAAAAAAATACTTCCCTTTCTTTGAAATTTTATTTTATTCTGTAATGGATGTGAACATGGTTGTCTTGTTTATTGAATTCACATTTATTTTGATTTTAGTATTATTATTTTTATGTAATTTGTTTAAAATTGTTTTTGGATTTATTTAAAATTAAGGGTGTTTTAAATTGAGTTTAATGATTAAGAAATATATTTTTCCATCTAAGATTATAAATTCAAATTCAGAAAAGGTAGGGATATACATCTCCATATACTTTAACACTCAAAGAGGAAAAAAAATTAAATAACCTTAAAATAATATTATTATATATAAAAAGAAGAAAATTTTTAAATAACCTTAAAATATTATTATTATTATCATTATTATTATATACAAAATCTTATATATTGCATAAAAATCTTATACATTGCATAAGTTTATCTAAGTCTTATATATATTATTTACCTGAAGAAAAAGTTTAAATATATAAAAATTGTAGCCATTTAATAAATCCTATAATGTTTAATTTTATTTTTTATTTTTATTTTATTTGTTATTATTTTTTTAATTTTGATTTTTTAACACACATACTCCACTTAAAATACTTCATTTTAATTATAAAAGATCAAAATTCAAATAAGAGTTATGACTATTGATCTTAAGGAATGTTAGTTGGCTATTGATTGCAACTAACATAATTAACATGTTTATTTAAGTATAATTATAAAAGATTATTATTTGATGAAATTAATCTTAAGAGGTCACAAACTCAAATTTAGAGGGGTTAGGGTATGCATACCTTTGTAGAATTTAACAGTTAAATTGTTGCACAGAGGAGTCCCTTGTCCCACAAACACTTAAATTTAGATTATTATTATTAAAATAAGTCTCAAGTGATTCACATTGGTTTGGTTAAAGTAGAAAAAAATCATACTACTTCATCTTGTGAAAATAAGGCTTAAGGCAATCACATTGGTTTGGTTAAAGTGGAGACAAATCATAACTAGAATGTACATTTAAGTATCACTATTACAGACTTATTTGCTCAATCGACCTGCCCTAGTCAAAGTGGGTTTAAGCCCAAGTAGCTCAATTTAGTTAAAGTAGGTGAAAACCATAACCAACATTTAAGTTTAGGTACAATTTAATGAGGCTTATCGACCCAATCAATTTTTTATAGTTAAAATGAATCTTAGTTACAGGGCTCTACCGATGTCCTAAATAGTCAACACCTAACATCACATATTCAATACATTAACTAGTCAACACCCAACATTTTTTTTCTGAGTTATATTGCTCGGGGAAAACCCCCGAGTACTTCCCCTCATTTTGAGGATGGCACCTAGGGTAAACCCTAGAATATTTAGGGAACAAGGTTGGTCAACAATGGAGCTTGAAGCCATTGAAATAATATACTCATCAAAATCTCAACATGTCACTTGAAGAATTTGAACCCAAGTGAGGAGGATAACAATCATTCCTCCCAACCACCTGAGCTAAACCCAATTGACAGTCAACACCCAACATCACATATTCAACACATTCAAATAACTAGCTCGTTCATCTATCATGGGGGCTTGTGATCTAAATGATATATACTTCAAGTAAAATTGAACTTGGGAACTCAAGACTAGCTACCTGTAAACATGGGTTTTCACCAAAATGTTACATTGGGCATTCAACAAGGTACCCATGATATTGGATCAACAAACTACCCACTTCAATGGAGAAATTAAACATATGGAGTTGTATGTCGAGGTGTAATGTTGCACAAGAATTATGGGGGATCAAACTCAAGACCAACTACTTGTAGATATAGACCTTTAACCAAAATGTTAGATTAAGACATTCAACAAGATACCCATATTCTTAATAAAAAATCAACCTTTAAAGTTGCTGTAATGTATGAGTACCAAAAAAAGATTGAACTCAAAACTAACTGCTTGTGGATATGGATCCTTAACTAAAATTTCTAGGGAATTCAACAATATACCCACATCATTGATAAAAATTAACATCAAACTTGAGACTTGTTCACCAACAGAGAAGGTGTCCTATCAAAATTGTAATTGTCTCTATTATCTGCTTAGGCCTTTGTTTTTTTGGTTACTATCCATGAAAATTCTCTTATTATGAGATTTTTTGGATTTTATGTACATCTATGTTTGTTATCCATATGCAAAGGTTTTTTGTAATCCCTTTGGATACTCTCAGTAAGAGTCTTGAGCATGGATACTATTGTTTTTGTTTTGTAATGCACCAATGCACCTAAGGATTGTAACTTTCTTTTTTCTCAAATAAAAGATATGTTGTTTAAAAAAACAAATAACATCAAACTTAAAACTAATTACTTATATATTTAATCCTTAACCAAAATATTATATTGAAACATTCACATAAATATCTACACCATTAATAAAAAATGACATGTTCGCTTGTCATGAACGTTGCATGTCCCATGTGGAGGTGACGACTCAAGGAAACACAACAAGTGGATGACTCTCACAATATGGACGATAGTGAGTATGTACTTCATTCGGGCCAGAATGTCATGTTGGTTAATGGAGATGGTCTGGTGGATTGCAAGTCTGAAAGCTCACACGATTTGGAAGCTCGATTCATGCCCTAACATTATGTTGCTCTTCATTCCTAGGAAGAGTAATGAAAACCTAGTACATCTGCAGGCAACAGGTATTATGGATCCAATGCGAATAAATGATGAGGAGAAGTCCATGGGCGTTGTTTTTCTTTGGATTTGCTCCCTTATGTGGTTTGGCTTCATTCTCATTAGGACTGTGTTTGGTTCTTTGAATTCTCTATCTTTCCTTCTCATGCTCACCGCAATTGGAAGCCCCATCCCTCTTCCGTTGGTTCATCCTGCACTTCCAAGGAAGTTGTAGCGACTACAAGAGTTTTATCATGATTTTGTTCCTAAGTAAGACAAAGTGACCATGCTTGCACTAGAAGTCGAGGTCAGGTTGGTCAGGGAATTCAAGGAAGATGAGGAAGTTGAATAGTAGGTACGGGGCATAATCCTAGATTTGGTCTACACCAGAAATCACAACTCCAAGAGTTTTATAACTTTGGAACTCTATTGGACCACCAAAACAATGGTGGCCCTGGGCATACTGCCTAAGGATGAAGAATTTCACTAGTTCAAGCATCTCATGGAGACTCTCAAGGAGCATAATGTTTATCTTTTGCCGATGGTCACATGGATTGCTAAATGTCACAGAGGCTCTTTTCAATCTCTTGTTGCAAGTCGACCATTGGCAAAGTCCTCTGTTGCAACTACTTACCTGGATGTCACAGGTCCACCTTTCTCTCAGGTTCCTCATGCAAAGGAATAACATGTTTTAAAATTTTTTTTAGTAGAATTCGATTCTAAGTTTTTAATGTCCATGTCATAGGAAGTTTTAACAATCCTACTAGAAACAATTGGTCACAAGGACTTCAAGTTATAAGACATATTATGCTTTTTTTAACCTGATTCACCCTTGAGCCAGGCAAGTTTCCTTTCTCTTTTTTTATTCCAAAGAACTATCATAATTTTCTTGACATATGAAACAATTCAAGTATCTATATATATCTTGTTCATATTAATATAGTTTTATCTTAATTACAAAATATATGAATATAAATTCTTAACAAAAGCATTCTAAATAATTCAACATATTAAACTATATATAAAATTATTAAAAAACATACACCAAAAAAATATTAAAAGCATAAGCCATAATGTCCCACAAACTAATTACAATATAAAAAATATAAACAAAATTTAAATTAAATTAATATGAATATAAATTCTTAAAAAAACATTTTATACAATTCCACATATTAAACTATATAAAACATTATTAAAAAAATATACATCCAAAAATATTAAAAACATAAACCATAATATCCCATAAACTAATAACTATACACAAAAATAAAAATTAAGTTTAAATTAAATTAATATGAATATAAATTCTTAACAAAAACATCCTATAAAATTTAACCTTTTTTTTTATTAGTTAAATATCCCTAACTTGATTTGTGACTTAGATACCACGATCCAAGGACATCTAAGAGTCTTGAGGTGTCCCCAAAGGTTTTGAACGAGTGACTTCACAGTGACTTCACTTACAACGTGCCTTAACAACACACTTTCTCACTAACTACTCTACAAGTCCAAGAAAACTACACAATTCAACATATTAAACTATATATAGAATTATTAAAAAACATATACCACAAAATATTAAAAACATAAACCGTAATATCCTATACAAAAATAAAAATAAAATAAATTAATATGAATATAAATTATTAAAAAAAACATCCTACTCAATTCAACATATTAAACTATTTATAAAATTATTGAAAAATATACACTAAAAATTATTAAAAAATAAACCATAATATCTCATAAACTAATTACAATACACAAAAATAAAAACAAAATTTAAATTAAATTAATATAAATATAAACGCTTAACAAAAACAACCTACAAAATTTAACATATTAAACTATATATTAAATTATTAAAAAACATGCACCCAATATTAAACCATATATTAAAATTATTAAAACAACCAAAAATATTAAAACCATAAACCATAATATCTCACAAACTTTTAACATATTAAAAACAAAAACAACCTACAAAATTTAACATATTAAACTATATGTTAAATTATTAAAAAACATGCACCCAAAAATATTAAAACCATAAACCATAATATCCCACAAACTTTTTTAACTAGAACCATATAAGTTGTATTATTCCGGCCGCAAACCCGAATCGGAAGATTCAAAGAAGGTTGGTGACCTCTAACATTGCTGCCAACCTTCTTATGAACGCCTTGGGAAACCCATCCCATTCGCTTCTTGAACTAATTCGAGAAAAAGACAAAAATTGTGACATGAATAAATTCTCACAAATTGTAAGCATAACAAAAGACAGAAACAAAACATTAAATCGAGGGGGCTGAAAATTTCCCCTTAATGAAGGTGTCCAGCTTTTTCTGAGAACCTAAAAAATGTTGGAGGCCCTTTCTCAAGGCCATCGTCTTCTTCACTGCGGGTGGAGATCTGAATCACCGGTCTTCCCGCCCGGCTCTACGAGACTGAACATCCGTGTCCGTATCGGGCAGATGGTTCCCGGAATCAAGCCTTTGCTGCCCATTGTGGTGGAACTGGGCCGCCCGCTAGGGATCTTCCTTAACCGTTGTTGCCTCCCTCGGATCCCGGCTTCATCCTCCGCCAGATCATCAAAGTTGTTTTTGGTCTCTAGAGTTGCCTCTACCGAGTGGGTGGCCTTTGGGGCCTGGACTAACGGATCCTTTCGCCTTGGATGCATTCGTCGGTTAGTTACTGTCTGAAAATCATCTTCTTTGACCGGTCCCAGCTCCTTAGAGGATTTGGGGCAACTTTTTGCTGGCGGACCGTAGCATGGTAACCGGAGTAATCTTTAAAGTGGAATCCGTCAGAAGTCCGTCATTGATGCGGCATCCATTCCCCCGTGAGAGCTTTGGTATCGGCGTCCGGTCCTTTTCGAGATTTACTCAACACAAATAATAAAAGCAGGTGAATCGCTCTCCTTCTACCCACTTCGCCAGGTAACGCCCAATCTTTTTTCCAATGTCCTCCAGAGAGTTTTTTCCCCCAGAGATGCAAGGGGGGGTGTGGCAGCCTAACCCAAACAGTGGCTGCTGTGATCTCGGCTTCGTGGTTAAAGTCAAGGGTCCAGGGCGCTAAGAACAACCCTCTCAATCTCATGGAAACGTGGACCATTCAAAACTGATCACGGCCCGGCTTCCTCGTGGAAGTTAGGCAAAACCGCTTCTAATCGTGACATAGAGTAGCGTTTCCTTGTATCAGCATTTTCCAACGGTCTTCCATCCATGCTTCCACTGTTTTGGGGCTAGGCCATAACCTTGTAAACTTTTCGATGAGGGCCTTGTCTTCTAGATGGAGGGCAAGCTTGCATGGTTCCTCTGGATCTAGCTCCAGAGGGGATCTCCTCCATCTTAACAAACTTAGACTTGAGATATGGCTTGGGTTTAGGTCCCGGCCGAAATTTAATTAACGCTTTGAAAGCTTCCAAAGGGTCTTTTCCATCTCGACGATCGGGACTGGGGCCATCGTAGAAGGCAACGCTTCACCGCCAGCACCAAACTTGTTCAGATTCTTTGTATTCAGGGGTCGCGCCCTTGCACTCAATCCAGTCGCATGCCCCACTAAAACTCCGCGGCCCTGTAATCCCTGGTCTGCTAGACACGTCCCTGCAAACAAATCGCGTGCAAACGCTCCTGGTCTCTGCTCCACGGCCCTGTATTCAAAGGGGAACCCTGCATTCAAACCGAACCGCGTGCAAGCTCAGGCGGGAGGGACACTGTTCATCCCTGATCACTGCTACAGTCGCACGCCCCTGCAAACAGTGCTACAGTCGCGCGCACTGTTAGGCCCTAGCCGCGTTGCTTCCTTCTCGCTGCATCCGACTCGAATAATTCCCATAGTAATCTAATATCTCACAAACTTTTAACATATTAAACTATATGTTAAATTATTAAAAAACATACACCCAAAAATATTAAAACCATAAACCATAATATCCCACAAACTAATGATAACCAAAAAAAACCTAAATTTAAATTAAATTAATATAATTATAAATTCTTGACAAAAACATCCTACAGAATTCAACATATTAAACTATATATAAAATTATTAAAAACATACACCAAAAAAATAAATCATAATATCCCCCAAAAAAAAACACAAATATAAATTCTTAAAAAAAAAACATTAACATATTAAACTATGTATAAAATTATTAAAAAACATAGAAAAAAAAATATTAAAATCATAAACCATAATATTATGAAAATATATAAAAATAAAAAAATTAAATTTAAATTAAATTAATATGAATGATGTTGATGATGATTAACGTTCTTTGAGATCAATTGGTTTATCAAATCTTCTAGAGATTACTTGCAATTCTTTAAAATTTGGTTTCTTTGCTCTAAAATCATTAAGAGAAACTTTCCAAGATCACCATAGTTTTGTTGGCTTAAAAGGTTAGGAAGGCTAGTAGTGTGAAAAATATTTTGAAATTGAGATCTAATCTCGGTATAGGGTGGACAATCTAAGAGAAAGTTATTTTCATCTTCAACCATTTTAGTGTCACAAAGGTGACATACTCTTTTGTCCCATGGCATTTTAGGAATTGACCAACTCCTTATTTCACTATGGAGCTCATGAGAATTTGTTTTTATTTTAACAATGCTTATTTTTTTCATTACACTTGTCAAAACAGAGGGATAATTTTGATCTTCTAGATTATGGTTGATTACCTCCTTATAATACCTTAATTTTATTTTTTCCTCAAGTCTTTATCACATCATATTTTCTTTTTAAATTTTGATTTAATAATATTTTTAATAGTATCTTTATTTTGCAAAATAACCTCTTCCACGATTTTCCAATGACTTAACTAAAATTGTGTTTCTTTATGCCATCCCCATTTTAATCAACACAATTCTACATATTAAACTATATATAATTATTAAAAAAACATACACTTAAAATATTAAAAACATAAACCATAATATCCCACAAACTAATAATTGTTTTTTTTATTAACAAAAACATTATACACAATTAACATATTAAACTATATATAAAATTATTAAAAACTCATAGAATAAAATATATAAAAAACATAAACCATAATATTCCACAAACTAATAAAATATACAAAAAAATAAAAATAAAAATAAAATAATATGAATATAAATACTTAACAAAAATATCCTACACAATTCAACGTATTAAACCACATATAAAACTATTACAAAATATAAAATTATTAAAAGACATACACCTAACAATATTAAAAATATAAATCATAATGTCCCACAAAATATTGATAATAAAAAAAAAAAAATTGAAATAAGTTAATATTAATATACATTGTTAACAAAAACATCCTACACAATTCAACATATTAAAATGTATATAAAAATATAAAAAACATACAGCTAAAAAAAAATTAAAAACATAAATCATAATATCCCGCAAACGAATAACAATACACAGAAATAAAAAATAAATTTAAATTTAAATAATATGAATATAAATTCTTAACAAAAACATCCTACACAATTCAACATATTAAACTATATATTAAATTATTCAAAAACATAATATTAAAAACATAAATCATAATATGCAACAACCTAATAATACATAATTATTTTTTTTTTAAATTAAATTAATATAAATATAATTTTTTAACA
>SNQJ01S0034713.1:148960-168136 GCA_010110895.2 Picea sitchensis
TCCAGCCACTTTCATGAGGATGATGGACGATATCCTGCAACCATTCACCAATACTTTTGTAGTGGTGTATCTGGATGACATTCTCATTTACAAGAAGACTTGGGCTGAACACTTGCAACATATTCAGTAGGTTCTGCACACCCTGCGGCAACACAAGCTATATGCCAACATGGAAAAATGCTCCTTCGGCATGGACAGGGTCCATTACCTGGGCTACATAATTGATTAGCATGGCATACATGTGGATCCAGACAAGATCCAAGTCATATGTGACTGGCCAGCCCCAACCACACTCACTGAGATTCGAAGCTTCTTGGGCCTTGTCAATTTCTACCACAGGTTCGTGTTGGGATTCTCTCATATTGCATGGGCCCTCATCCAAATAACCAGGGGTGGTGGTAAGGAGAAATTTGTGTGGGGTTGGTCCCAACAAAAAAATTTCGACGATTTGAAGCAGCACTTGTGCTCAACCCTATTAATTTCACTACCAGACCTGCAACAACCCTTTGAGATCGAGACAGATGCTTCAGACTATGTGGTGGGCGTCATTCTCACTTAGCACAACCACCTAGTGGCCTATCATAGTGATACACTATCAGATGTTGTCTATAAGTACCCTACTTACGAAAAATAAATGTACTCCATTGTGAAATCCTACCTCCAATGGAGACATTACATTCTTGTTAAGGATATAGTCATCCACATTGATCATAAGCCACTACAGTTCATGCAGACATAGGGAAAATTGCAGAATCATCGCCATCAAAAGTGGTCCACATACTTGTAGCAATTCCACCTCAACATCAAGTATAAAAAAGGAAGCACCAATCACATCGATGGTTGCTTCATCAAACTGCCAGTCGTGACACTCACCATGGTGCTATATTCCTACGGCCATGAGACCTATGGATGGCCCCAACTCTATGAGACAGACCCAAAATTCTCCACGACCTACCAAATGTTGGGTGCAAACGCAGTTGTCGATAATTTCCATCTTCAGGATGGGATTTTGTGTCTTCTGGGCCATATATGTGTTCTATCAAGGGAGAGAGAAAAGATGATCTAGGAATCCCACTAAAGTCGGGTGGCAGGACACTTCAACGTCAAAAAGATAGTGGCGATGCTACATAAACATTTCTACTAGTCGAAACTTCGACAGGAGGTTAGCAAATATAACAGATCCTGAACCGCCTGCGCTATTGCCAAACCGACCACTAAGAAACAAGGCATGTACACCCCTCTTCCTACTCCTGACAGGCCATGGTAATCCATCTAAATGGACTACATGTCGAGCCTCCCTTCCACCAAGCGGGGAAATGACTATGTTTTTTTGGTTGTTGATCGCTTTTCTAAGATGGCGATTCCGGTTGCCTGCAAGAAGAACATCACAACAGAGGCCACATCCATGATCTTATTTGAATGAGTCTGGGTACATTTTGGAATCCCACAAACCATTGTCTCATATCAGGACAGTTGATTTCTCAACACATTCTGGTCGAGCCTCTGGTCACTGCTGGACACCAAGCTCACCAAATCCACGACCTTCCACCCCCAGACAGATGGCCAAACTGAGGTCGTAAATCGAATGATTGTGCATATCCTTCGCATGTATAATTCAAATCACCCTCGCACATGGGATGAGAGCCTTCCCTATGTCCAACATAGCTACAATGAGCCCTTCATAGCTCAACCAACCATATCCCCTTTTAGGTGGGGTTGGGATTCCAACCATTGGGTCCCATAGATGGTGCACTTCCCCTTGTAGTCACCTCGACCGACTCATATCCTGCTCCAACTAAATATGACAAAGATACTCGGTTCATTGAGTGGATCCAACGCATCCACCAACAGGTTTAGGATATCCTACATAAGTCCAATGACAACTAAAAGCAACGCCATGATCAACATCGGGTGCCACATAAGTTTCAGTTGGGCGAAAAAGTTTGGTTGCACTTGCAAAAAGAATGCCTTAGAGGACCCCATCAGAAGCTTCTCCCACTCCATTATGGTCCATACACCATCACCAAGGCCATGGGGGATAATTTTTTTGAGATAAGCATTCCTCCTTTCCTTAGCTTGCAGCCAGTGTTCAACGTGGATCTCCTTTGCCCTTATTTTCCACCATTATTGGACACCTCAGACATAGCAGAACAACTGAAACCAATATAGCTCAACCCTGACTGCATACAACAAGGATCCAATGATTAGATTTTGGACACACAGATCAAGGGCACTCGACAACAAAGGATCCATCTTTATCAAGTCGTCAAAGCAGGGCAGCTCCTGCACCAAGGCAAGTGGCTCACCCGGGGCCAAATTCAACAGAAATTTCCTCATCTGATGGGGGAACTCAATGCAATGGATTCCATTGCCTCCTAAGGAGGGAGGATTTATCTAGGTGGATATCAGTGGCCACCCACCTTTTCCAACTGGCTCAAAACAAATTTCTAGAAATTTTGGCAATTTACTATTTTTAGCAGTTTTAACTTCCGGGGCCATTTTGAGGGCCTAAATGATGGTTTTTCAGGATCAAGCTTCCAAATGATATCTAAAGGTGTGATTGAGCCCCAAAAATTAATCTCCTCAATGATACCTTTCCAATGGGCTATCATACGCCTAAAATGGAGATCGTATGCAAAAGTTACGACCCCGGGAAGTTGATGTACTAACTTACCTAGATGGGTCCACATGACTTTTGGCGCTTCATCTCCTAGGGTTAGGTTTTTGGATGTATAGGGTTTCTGGAATTCCTGTTTATTGTAAAAATTCCTTCAGAGCCTCATTGTAATCATCTTATTGCGAATGAGCACGGCCGTCACATCTCTTCTAAGAGATAAACCACAACCATTCTAGCAAGCTTGTTTCCGCTGCATTTTACAGTTTCAACTTATTTCCTTATTGAATAGAAAACCAGTTTTACTGTATCTCTATTATTTTGTGTTAAGAACCTATTAATAATGTGTATTCATTTCGTTCTTCTCATAAAATCTGGATCAATTTCTTCATCAGTCAACTTATAGTAGGACTGCAGCTCCTCCTTGCTTTCATCCCTACATGTGGTGATGTGGATAAAGTGTTGATTTGCGTAGAACTTTGCTAGCAGTCTGTACTGATGCAAAGTATTTGAGGTCATTCATGGAAATGACTCAATAGTGTGCTTCAGTTGTAGGTAGTAATCATGAAACATCGTGTTCCATTTCCACTTCTTTTCCATATCATTCGTGTACCACAAAGTGGAGAACCTTGTGACCAATGACTCTGATGGATCAACTTCCGGGAAGGTTGATCCTTCCAACATTTTCCAGGTGACAAATGAGATCAATACCAGTAGCCAACTAAAATGAAACTCATTTCCCTGATATTGTGCTTCACGATAGTCCTTCTCCAACTCGTTGACGAGGTAACTCACCTAGTTCATTTGCATTCCTTCTAGGCACTTCCCTATGAGGTCTACTACCAATCCAATGACCTGTGTTGGATGGTTCTTTCTAATGATATTACCAGCTATAAGCTAAAAATATAGGCACACTGCGCCATCCTAGATGGGGGCTACCTTGTAGATTTTCTTTCCCTTTTCTACATTGCCATAATCTTCCTTTATACGTTGTGCCAGGGAGAGATCTGCAACCTTCCCTAGGCAGAATTGTTGAGGGTTCGCTCCCTACATGCTCAGTCCTGTGATGAGGTGGATCAACACTGGATCCACAGTGACACACCTATCAATCCATATATAGCCTCCATGATAGCACGACAGGAGGATTTTAATGCAGGTGTTAACCTCCTAATGTCGGCCAAAGTGAGGGATCTTCATCAGGTTCAAGATTGTCGATTGCGCGAGTTCCTTTATCCACGACTAGGAGACTATGCATTGCTTCTTCCTAGTTTTCTTCATCAAATAATGATGCGGCACAAGCATCGCGTAGTTCTTCTAGTCTCTAAGGTTGAAGTCACTGCTCTTTAGAGATGGAATATGTCCTAACTAAGGTCCAACTGCACGTATCCCCTTTGGGAGGTATGCAGTGATCATCATGTATTTGAAATCCCATGGGATGTTGTCGTGGTTAACCACGCCAGCCAAAGGTGGGATGTAGTCCGATAAGACCGATGGGATCTGCTTTGCGTTAGCCAAATCATCATGGTGTTTTCTTCACTTCTCAGTAGTGTGACCAAAACATCGTCCAGTCGAGGGGGATGCTTGCAATCTGTCATTCGATGACGCTTGTATTCCTACATACATGACTCTCTTAGCCATGAGGTCTACCAGAATCTCCTCCACATAATTCTCTACTGCACTACGTTCGCCCGGCATGCACACTCGTAATCAAATAACTCTGGTAGGTGAAGAGACAAATGAGGTAATCAGATGGATGGAGAGGTCTAGAAAGGATAGTGTGATACAATGGATTCTCTGTTAGCTCGGATAATCACAGTTTGCAAAAAGTGGTCCTGGTGCAGCGCCCGACGGGTTAAATAAGAAAGTTTCGTAACGGATCCCTCCAACGAGTAGGAATGCATCCATCAATGCACATACATTGTTAGGGTGTGATATAAATAGTCTAATGGTAGTCTCTCCATCAATAACTACAGTTCTAGTCGTTATGGAGTGTCATTCTAATGGTCAGGGCACCTCCAACGGTCATATAGCTTCACCGTGGTGAACTACCATTCTGCGTGGTTCTTCCATTCCAGCGAGATTCAAGTTCTTCATGCCTACCTCCTATGAAGTCTTCTCTAGAACTTCCTGTAGTTTTTCTAACTTTGTTTTCTTCTTACTGAGCTTTCTTGCCTCTTTCCTGTGATTTGAGTTTCTGGATTCCTCTTTCCATTCTTATTCTTACTGTCTCTTAGCCTAGCGGCTTCGCACTGCTGATGTTCTTTCGAAGGGTTCAGAGATAATACCTCTTTTCTTACTACGTCCTAGGTGGACATACTTTCTTCTTGAATGGGCGGGTTATTTAAGTCTTGTTGCGTTCTTTCGACTTCAAAAGCTAGTTCTCTTTCCCTTTGTTGCTTATGCTCTTGTTCTTCTATTAGTTGCTCTATTCTTCTAGTTATGAAGTCCCTTAATTCTTTCTTTTTCTGTTATGTAGCTTCCTCCTCTTCTTTCCTTCTGATTTGATCTTTCTCAATCCAAGTCTTTCCTAACAAAAGTGGAAAGGGGGCATTGCTCTCAACAAATTTAATGAATTCAAATTCTTATTCAGTTGATGTTTTGTGAGAAATCATAGGTATATTAGTAACACTTCCACATAGGGTTATCATATTTCCTTTAAACAAGCCTATCCTTCCCAATGAAGGTATCATAGCAGGCTTTCCCAAAATTTCCCAAGTGATTTCTGGCATAATATTCACATGTGTTTCTTCATCTAATACACAGTTTATGTCGAAGTCTGCTATTCTTTTAACTATGCACTATTTTTCTTTCAGGATCTTTGGTAAACTAATGTCTCTATGATCATCCATTACTTCTTTTAACTGTTTTAACATAGTCCCTGACTCTTTTTTTGTATGATTATTTAACATATCCTTAGTTTCTTGACCTTCTTTATAGTTTTCTTGTCTCATGTTCATCTTTTCAACTTTAGCAATCATACTTGGGAAATCCTCAACCTCATGACCAATAGCTTTACAACAAAGACAAAGAGGGCCTATACCAGGGCATTCTTTAGCAAGATGTCCCAGTCTTCTACAATTATAACACAGTTTCAATCCTCTCTTTCTTTTAAACAATCCCCAGCCTTTCCTGTACTATGCACTGGGATCACAGTGATGGACCTACATTATGAAAAAATTAATTCTAGGTTCCTGCATCCACTTATTAGTCCAAAAATTATTTCTATGCATAGGAATAACATATCTTTCTCTATTTCTATCAAATTTATTCAAATCAACTCTTTCTTCTAACTTCAACTTAGTTTTCATACTAGGACAAGATCTATTAAACATACCTAGTTTCATAATTTCGAAGAAAAAATTTCCACTTATTTTACCTTTACCAGAGAATAAAGCTTTAATATCTTACCTCTTTTCTTCAGATCCAATTTCTTTCTTATCACATAGCTTCAAAATTCAAGTAGAATACTGCACACTGGAACAACAGATCTACGCACAAAACTTTCTCTTTTCTTCAGTTCCCAACAATCACAGTTTCAGGTCCCGACAATGGAACCATTTGTTGGCATAGGGGCAGACCCAGGTTCAACACTTCAACAACGCACCAAAAAAACCCTAACTACCGGCCCTTTCGGCAACACCTGCAAAGTAGATGAAGTCTCACTTGAGGTAGAGGTAGGGGGGGTTGTAGGACTCAGATGTCTACAACCAGGATGGGACACAGATCTGTGATTACAACACTTAAAAGAACGCTTAAACAACAATATGCATTAGTTCTTGAATCTCATTCACATCGCAGATCAAACCCTTAATACAAATCAACGCAGTAACAATAAAGATCAAGTACTTCCCATCACTTAGCACATAACATTATCTCATAGCTAACATTCATTCACATCATTAATCACTAAGCTACAACATCACATACATTCATTATACATAACATCAACAACACTAAGAAAATATTCACATAATCAACATCACATAAAGCACATCAAGACACATGATATACATGGTTTACTCCTGTGTGGGGCTACGTCCACCAACTTCTTCTTCTTCTTTATTAGTCTCCAATCTTCTTACATTATTCTGATCCGCACATAATGAACTAGATCCACCTTCCTCAAAATCAGGTCAAGGCACATAGCCAACTCCTTGACAGCACAAAGCCTTACATAGTATGTCTGCACAAAGCACTTACAACTTCTTTCACTAATCCGATCACAAGTAACTAGTTCTTACATCACTTAGATATCTATTTATACATAACAAAAAGGCCTAATCATGGGTAAACCCATGGGCTGACATCCCTTAACCCGTTACATAAACCCTAAAACCATTTGTTGGGTCCACAAGCCCTCAAAATGAGTGAGATCGCGCTATATCTGCTCCTCCTGGGCGCTCCATATTCAACCAGCATGTCGAATTCTCAAAAATGGCCAAATATGACCAATGTCGTCTCAAAACTTGGTCAAGGGCCTACAAGCAGACCAGACCTATAATATTTAAAGATAGATGGAAGTTTGTGCAAGGAGTGCTGAGTGGCCAGGGCGCTGATGATCAATGTCACATAAGTGCCATGAAGATATCCACGTTAGCGCCATGTAATCCATCACATGTGGAATGGGTCCACATGGAGGCCACGTCAGACAAGAAGTCTATAGCAGAAGGGAAAAATGGTGGCCGATGACCGGTGCCACGTCAATGCCATGTGTAGTGTTGCATTTATACTACGTGTCACAAGGATAATGTGTCATGTATCTTGGATATTCAAAGTTCCTACTTAGAGTTCCAAACAAGGCTGGAGGATGCGATGATGTTAGCACCCACATATTGTGCCATGTGTCAAGCCACGTCCTTATGTCATGTCAAAATGGTGTTCAATCAGGTTACTAAGTGTCATGCGAGGTGGCATGCCACATCAGGTCCATGTGTCTTAGGTGCTAGCAATACCACCTGCCCTTATGCATATTTGAACCAAAGATAGATCCCAGTCATTAGATTTGGGAGGCCTAGAGATATTGGTTGTTGATCTCTTAGAATAAATCTCATCAGGGATTCACTACACTGAAGAATTGGACCACTAGATGAATTGAGAATTGTTGCAAATGGATTTGCAAAGACGAGGGTCTCGGCACCTGGTGGGGGTGAGGCTTATGGTGGTTGTGTGCTTCTGGTTAGGTGAGGGTCCCAGTTGGTTAGGGTCCCATAGACTGGACCACTGGATAACTGACAACTAGGGAAGTCCTAGGCGGTGTCAAGTGTGGGCGATTCGCTAGATCTCGGTGTCCGATGAAGTATAAAAGCCCCTCACGTGCTCTTCATTCATTGGCAGGATGGTATGCCACACTAAGAGATTACATGTTTCGACATGCTAGTGCCATGTAATGCCACGTTGCATGGTACGGGTGACATGGAGCCATGTGGGCATCACGTGGAGATAGGAAAAAGAAGGTATAAAATCTTAAAAGGGTTGTAACTTTTGATTCCAATCTCAGTTTTGAGCATGAGTACAATCATTGGAAATATCTCGAAGAGAAAAAATGGATTATGAGATCAAAATTGGATGTATAGGGATTAGTAAGAAACTTGGTTTGAGAAAAGAGAAAAGGATTTTATTTTTTTTGTAAAAAGGACAAAGGAGCATATTCCAGATTACTGTAGAATCCTACTAGAGCAATGGATTGTGAATCCGAAAGTTGTTGTGTGTTCACCAATATGATTTTTATATGTGTCAAGACATAGTTTTTCTTGGTTTCTTGTGGATTTTCTGCTATAGTTGATCAAATTTGACCTCTAAGATTTATTATGCCTATGAAAACAGGTGCAAAAAGGATGAAATTTCTAATTTCAGAGAGCCATAACTTTCAACTCATAGATCATATTGAGGGATGAGGATAGTCATTAGAAAGATACTGAAGAGGAGATGACATCTGTCCACCTATATTTTGACCCGGACAACACATTTTTCTTAGAAAAGTAAATAATTCCTCTGGTGGCTTGTAGGTGCAAAGAGAGAGAGAGAGAGAGAGAGAGAGGAATTATGGTTTTGGGTAGCTATAGCTATCAACTCAGAAATTATAATAAGGCATGAGTACAACTATTGGAAAGTTATTCCAAAGGAAAATATTATAGAAGGATTGATTCCTCTAAGAGGGTATTTGTTTATTAGTTAAAGCTACAAGAAAAGGACATGGAAGCATGACAAAACTTGTAGAATATGGTTGAAACATCCATAGAAAGAGAGACACTTCTGATATCATAGTTCATAGTTGAAGCATGATACAATGCAAAGATATCATGGAGTAGAGTGATGGAATTTTATGAGCTATGATTGAATTATTTTGAGAATGATATGAAGGTAGAAATATAACAGAGATATAACAAGGAAATACATAGATATATGGCGCATGGAACACAATAATACAAAAGAACACAAGCTAGCTAGAATGGTGGTATCTTATCTTTGAGAAGAGATGTGTCGAATACGCTCATTCGCAAGAGGATGATTACAATGAGGATACAAAGGAATTTTTAATATAAATCACAATTTATAAAACCCTGAACATCCAAAACCATAACCCCGTGAGATGAAACGCTAAAAGGTTTGTGGGCCCTGGTGGGGGTAGGTGATACGTCAATTTTTCGAGGGCGTAACTTTTGCATACGATCTCTATTTTGGGTGATCAATACCTCATTGGAGAGGTATTCATCCCAGACCATGCCTTCTACCATTGTTTGGGTTCTTTCATGCCCAAAAAACATTGTTTAAGGCCTCAAAATGGCCCCAAAAGTTTAGGACCCGAAAACATCTAGAAAAATTGCCAAAATGAAAACTGTGCTTTGAGCCAGTGGAATAGGTGGGTGGCCACCAATGTCCACCTGGATAATTCCTCCCCCCTTGAGAAGTAATGGTATCCATTGTGTCAAGTTCCTCCATCAGATGGGGAAAATTCTATTGAATCTAACTCCTGATGAGCCACTTGCTCTGATGAAGAAACCACCATGTTTTAACGGCCCGATAGAGTTGGATGTTCTATTTGTGGGTGTCCTTTGTCTTGGTGTCCATGATATGATCAATTGTTGCATGTTTTATGCAGTCAGGATTGAGTTTTATAGGGTACAACTACTCAGTCGCGCCTGAAGTGTCCAGGAGAGGTGGAAAATATGGCCGAAGCAGTTCAACATTAAATACCGAGTGCAAGCCAAGGAAAGGAGGAATACTTAATTCAAAAGAATTCTCACCCACTGCCTTGGTGATGGTGTAAGGCCCGTATCAGAGTGGGTTTAGGTTTCGATGTGGTTCTATGAGGCAATATTTTTGCAAGTGCAAACACACGTTATCTCCCACCTAAAACATGTGTGGTACTTGATGTTTATCATTGCACTGCTTGTACTTAGCATTTGATTTATGCACAATATCATGAACTTGTTGTTGGATGTGCTGGATGCGCTCAACAAATTTGGATTCCGATTAGCCTCGACCTGAGCATGGGAGGAATATTCATGTTCAATTGCAATGGGCATAGCTACATCAATGGGGGCCAATGGTTGGAACCCCAAGCACACCTGAAAAAGGTTGTGGCCAATAGAGCTATGGAGGTCTCTATTGTAGCTATGTTGAAAATAAGAAAGGATTTCATCCCATGTGCATGGATGTTTGGAATTGTACATCCTTAGGATATGGAAAATCGTCCTCTTGACTACCTCTGTTTATCCATTAGTCTGTGGATGGAAGGAAATCAACTTGCTTAGCTTGGTGTCCATCATCAACCATAGGCTGGACCAAAAAGTGTTCAAGAACCTACTGTATTTATTGAAGGTAATAGTGCATGGAATCCCAAAATGAACCCAAAAATGTGTAAATAAGAGCTTGATGATGGCCTCGGTTGTGATGCTCTTCTTGCAGGGTGCCAAAAATTCAATCTTAGAGAATCAATCAACGACCACAAAGACATTGTCATTCACATGCTTGGTTGAAGGCATACCAGACATGTAGTCCATGGAGATGGAATCCCAAGGCCTATACAAAGTAGGAAGAGGGGTGTATATCCCATGTTTCTTGATGGAGGCTTTAGAAATGGTGTAGGAAGTGTAGGATCCAATGTACTTGTGGACATATGGTCAAATCGCTGGCCAATAAAAATGATTTTGCAGTACTGCCACTTTTTTCTCTACACCAAAATTTCTTGTTGCCCAGTTGTAATGAGATTCCCATATCAACTTTGCATGCTCGCTTGAAGGAAAACAAAGATGAATCAGATGGAATAACAATCTGTCCTAGAAATGAAAGTCTAGAACTGTTTTTCCCGCGTTCAATATTTGATAGGAAGTAGAAAAGTCAGAGTCATTATTGTATAATTGTGGCCATTTAGATATCTCATGTCCACAGGAGTTGAGAGCTATGGTTAGTGCTTCCATCAGAGGTCTACTGAGGAATTATGTGACATGGTTGGTGATACCCTTATTGCACTCTATATTCATGTGGAATTGTTGTAGGTATGTGGACCACTTCTAATGGAGGTCATTCTGTAACTTTCCTTTTGTATGCATGAATTCCAGAGGCTTGTGATTAGTGTGGATGATCATTTCCTTCCCCAGAATTTAATTCTTCCGTTGTCGACATGCCTACACAATGGAGTACATATCTTTATCGTAGGTTGGGTGTCTGTGAATAGTATCAATATGATAGGATACCAGATGCCCGTGATGAGTGAGGACTATACCTCTAGCATAATCTAAAACATCTTTCTCAATCTCAAATGGTTGTTGCAGGTCTGGAAGAATAAGGACTGGTGCTAAGCAGAGGCGGGATTTCAAATTCTTAAATGCTTTCTGTTGGGACACATACAACACAAAATTGTCCTTTTCTCCACCCTTGGTCACCTAGCTTAGGGCCCAAGAAATATGAGAGAACCCCAACAAAAATTGGTGATAGAAGTTGGTGAGGCCCAAGAATCTATAGAGCTCGATCATTGTCTTCGGGGTTGACCAATCATGCATGACTTGGATCTTGGATGGATCCACATGTACACCTTGATCATCCATGATGTATCCCAAATATTGGATTATTCACATGCCGAAGGAACATTTCTCCAAATTGGGATATAACTTGTGCTTTCATAGGGTGCCCAAGACCTGTTGAATATGCTCCAAATGTTTCTCCCAGGTTTTCCTGAAGATGAGGATGTCATCCAAATATATAACCACAAAGGAGTTTGTGAATGGCTATAATATATCATCCATCATCCACATGAATGTGGCTAGGGAGTTATTCAAGCTGAAAGGCATGACCAACCACTCAAAGAGACCTTCTTTAGACTTGAAGGCAGTTTTCCACACATTAGTTTTATCAATTAGCACCTAGTGGTAGCCCAACTTCAGATCAATATTATTGAAAAACTTGGCTCCATTGAGATGATTGAGAAGATCATCAATCCGGAAAATTGGGTACTAGTTCTTGACTATGATCTTGTTTAGGGATTTGTAATCAATAAAAAGTTTCCATGTCTCATCCTTCTTCTGTACCAGAACAATTGGGCTCCTGCAAGGTGGGGAGATTGGTCTAATGTGTCCCTTCAGAGTTATCTCTTAGATATAGCGTTTGAATTCTTCATTCTTCATAAGAGAAAACCTATACATAGGGCCATTAGGAAGAGGAGCATTGGGTGTTATATCAATTGAATGATTTACCTAATAGTGCACATGCACCCCAGTAGGCAAGGTGAATATGTCTTTGTATTCCTCTACTATCTTGTCCACCTGTTGTTGTTGTGTAGAGAGACCCTGTGCAGAAGTTTCAACAGTTGTAGTGACCTTTCATTCACCTTTCGATTGAACCATAAAGAGGAAAAACCTCCTAGTATGAGAGACCACATTTATGCACTTCTTTGCGGAGATCAAAGAGATTGCAACCTTTGGGACTGCCTCCGGTACCCTGTAGAATTGATATAATTATTGCTATGGGATATCATTTTTGTGGTCCATCTCGTGTATTGGTCATCATAATTTCCAAGAGGGTAACATTGTTCCTTGAAGGAATAAAAAAAATCCTCCCAAGTGGGTCCTGGCCCAAAAATTGTAAAATCTTCCTCGACATTTTTCTCATAGTAAGTCTCCCACCAATATATTACATGGGGAAGGGGCGCGAAGGTGATTTTTTCACTATTGGAAAAAAGTTGGATAGAGAAATAACCCTCTAGCAGATTTTACCATTTTTCCAAAGTGTCGCCATCTATTTGGCCTTCAAATAAAGGAATATAAAATATGACTTGTACCTTGAAGGGAATTGCACATACGAAGTGACTACTGGTTGAAGGTTCTTCCATTGTTGTTCGTAGGTGCTGAAGGATATGGGCAAAATTATCCATCATCTTGTTCCTCTTTTACACAAGGGCTTCCTGGAGAAACAGTTTGAAAGGATCCCTTTCCTCTTCATCCATTTTTTCTTTCGCCATGGGAGGTTTATTGGGTGTGTGAGAGTGGTTGTATTCAATATAAAAATTTTTGAGATCCAACTCTTTACACCCTGACCTCGTCGGGGACATGCACTAAGAACGATAAGGAGTAGATTTCTCTGATACCACTAATCTAGATTATTTTGAGAACGATATGAAGGAAGAAATATAATAGAGATATAACAAGGAAATACATAGAGATATGGCATGGAACACAATAATACAGTAAAACTCAGATTCTATTAATGACTGCCTAAAAATACAAAAGACTGTAAAATGCAAAAGCACACAAGCTAGGTAGAATGGTGGTAGATTATATCTGAGAAGAAATGCGTCGACTACACTCATTCGCAAGAATATGATTACAATGAGGCTCCAAAGTCCTTTTTAACATAAATCATAATTGAAAAAACCCTAAACATCCAAAACCCTAACCCCAGGATATGAAACACGAAAAGGTTTGTGGGCCCTAATGGGGGTAGTTGATACATCAACTTTCCAAGGGCATAAATTTTTCATATGATCTCCATTTAGGTGATCGATACCTCATCAAAAAGGTATAGATGAGGAGTACACATTTTTTTTAATCTTAAACCATGCCTCGAACTATGGTCATGGAGTTGTCATGCCTAGAAAACGCTATTTAAGGCCTCAAAATGGCCCCAGAACTTCAAGACCCGAAAAAGTATAGAAAAATGCCAAAATGGAAAACTGTTCTTTGAGACAATGGAATAGGTGGGTGGCCAACAATGTCCACCTAGATCAATATACCTCATTCTAAGGTGTTGGAATGCTTCATAAAGGTGATTTTTGGGTATGTCTCCCTAAGACAAGTTGTTGTCAATATAACACATTAGCTGAATTGTAGAATGACCAAGTGGAACTTGGATGCAAAGTTCTCATAAAAGGGAACAATAGTGTAGATGAGCAGAATGGGTCACATAAGGCAACAAGGATTTGAAGAAATTCAAGGACAACCAACTACAACATAAATAAATAAATAAGTGAACTAAAACAGAAATGCACTAGAGTGCATGATGCATACAATGAAGTTAGAATGTATATGCATTAGTAGGTATCCTGACAGTGAATGATTGGTGCATACATATGCGAATTTTTGCATATCTACATGCTTGAATTTGCATATGCCATGATTTTGGACTTAGAATATCCAATTGTTATATACATGCAATAATGATGTTATGGAAATTGAATATGACTAATGATGGATTATGTATTCAGGGAAAAATATATAGCATGGTTAAAGATGCGCATGTTTCTACTGCTTATGAATTCCATCTCTGTGAAGATGCATGAGGGTGGGCAAAATGGTGATCAAAATGATGGAGAATGAATCTTGTGAGCTTCTACAAATACCAGTTGATCAGGTATCATCAAGTAGGTTGATAACAACCATGAATGCATGTATTTGGTTTCTTTTGATGCATAAATGTTGAAGGGAATTGGGGTAAGAATTTCCTAAGTTAATTTTTCAAAATTTAAATTGATATGTAATGGTTAAAGGCCTAGAGTATATAAAAAAATTTGGTGCTAGAATGCATTAGATAAAATTTAGTTGCATATTTTGCTATGATTTATTATGAAATCATAACCAAGTCAAGTCAAGAGACCTACTCCTTTTATAGCAATGAATACCCATATAGCTAGTCATGTGTGATACCATGAGATGGTTAGATGAGGAAGGGTTGTATCACTATGCGAGTGCTCAATGATTTCCCCTTTATATATGATGTTTGGACTGCAACCTCTTTGTTGACACTAAAGAGAACTTAAGAATTATATTCTTGGTGTTGTGTTTGGGTTGAAAAGGAGGGTATCCAAATAGTCAAGAAAAACTTAGGAAGTGTGTGGATGATGTGTTGAGGTATTGGTTGGGCCATACAACTCACCATGGCGGAATTCATAACATAGATATGTGGTATTATGTGGTCAATGCAGAGATGCATTGTGTAGATGTGGCCATGGGTATTGGAACCTTGATTTTTATTTTATTGGAAATTACTTGTTGCATTATGAAAAATCTATGGTACTAAAAATGCATAATGAAGATAATTGCATTATACTTAATATGAATATTAGTTGAAGGTGAATGCAATGTTGGGTTGTTGCAATTCTAAAATCACTTTTGATCTGTTGGAAATGTTATGGAAATAGAATGATAGTGTGCAAGATACTAACAGTTTGTTTGGCTGAGTGTAAGTTAAGAAAATTGAAGGTAGAATGGTATTTGATATGGAAGGGGTGTAAGACATAAATACAACCAATATCTACTGCTGCAAGAGTCAAACATTATGAGAAAAAAACTCATGCCCGAGGAATTTTATTTTCCGGTATAAAACAAGTTTGAGAAATTAAAAAAACATCGATAGGATATGCTAACAAATTTGTTTAGTTGCGTAGAAATTGAGAAAATTGCAAAAAAAATGGTCTCAAGTATGGCACTACTATAAGCCATAATAAAGATTGATTCCTGCTGTGGAAAAAACCAAGAAATTATGAGATGGAATCTCATGCTCCAGAAATTTGAGTTTTCCTTATGAAACATATTTGACATTAGCGAGTGAAAAACTTATGATGATATATCATTATGATTGTATGTGTATAATATAGATGAAATGTTGGTTATTGAAGATGGAAGATAAGGAATAAGAGAAATAGAAGGAAATCAAACTCAAGGAAAAGGCATGGAACAAAGATGTCCAGTGGACTTGTTGTAGCTGGTTGGAACTGCTGCCAAAAATAGAAATTGCATGGACATTATGAATTTTTTGGGACGAAGTGCCTATGTATGCATGTTTTAAGGTCAGCGTGCCTATGTGCATGAACATTAGTTGGACTAATTTTTCAAAGTAAAGGTCAGAGAGCCTATATTTGTAGCATTAAGAACAATGGTATGATGTTGTGCACTGAGGACACTGCCAAAATAAGGGGAGGGTGATGTAACACCCTTGGTTTTGATCCCTATGAACTATAATGTATTATGTATTGGTAACTTAGGCTGGTGAGCTGGAAAAGTTGAAAATGGGCTAGAATTCATAGGAAATGTAATACTTCTATATATATTAATAAAAAACATTGTTGACTGCAGGACGGATAAGGAAAAGAGAGATAGGGGGCTATGATTCCACGAGAGAGGGGGATAAAGGCGATAAATATTTTATTATTATTATTATATCACCATTCTTGGTTTTAGTTGGGAGAACTGATTACATGAGCTTCTTGGGGAGGCCATGTGGTTCTTGGTTCAAGTAACTATATAAACACTACCTATGGTCTATTTGGGGTTTTTCTTTGTTTGGGAGTCAATCACTCTTTTGGTTCCTCAATGATTGTTCTTCATTCCATGTGGGGGCACATCCATTTGTTGCTCACTCTTTTGTTATCATTTCCTTATTCTTGTTGATTCGTGTGCTCTGGGTCTGGGCATGGAAAAGAATAGCTGGAGGAGGAGAGACATTGTTAAATGGATGTAAGAGTTTACTAATCATTCTAGAAGGGAATGGATGCCTATGTGCATTATATTGATGGAATTTCTGAAAGAACCATCCATAACTAAGGATCCTTGGGGTCTTCCATCATTGATATTCCTAACCAGTAGTACTGGATCCCTGGAAGAGAACTAGAACAACCTGAGGGACTGCATGGCAGAGAAAGGGTTCATTTATTTGGGTTGTGCAGGAGGAATGGGAAGAGAGATGGAAATTAGGATTCTTGTGTGGTTGGGAAAACCTGAGAGCCTATTAGCCAACTGCTTTGTGTTTTATTTTTGGCATGGGACTCATCCTTGTGGATTCATAGCCCTGGCTTGAGGGTGACACTATTATTGAGAGTGAATGAACATCAATGTCTATGGCTGGGAGGAAATCCCTTGGTATACAACTAGTTAATGAATGGTTCAATTAATGATAAGTTCTGTCTGTTTTTTCTTGTATAATTATTAATATTCCACTGTGTATTGTTACTCTGAGATGATGTGATTATGTTGTTCCTGGTTATTATTAATGTTATTGCATGGAATGTTGTTCATTTATGTTATAGTTTAGCGTGCTCTAGTTTATTTGCATGCTTTGGATTCATGTTTCTTACATGGAAAGATTGGAACATAATCCTACCAGTCCAAGATGGAAAATTTGGAAGTTCCCAGCCAATGGGTATGTTTCAAATTTGTTGATGAGAAAATCATTTTGGGTTTTCTGTTTTGGGAACATTAAAATTGGTATTAGTGTGAATATTGTTTTCACTATTTTTATGTCGAGTATGCATCAAAGTGATCTTCAGAGCAATTTCACATTGAAGTGGCTCGGACTGGTGGTATGGGTACGTCACACAAGCTATAAAATGTTATATCAACAATATCGCCACCTATTGGTAAGAATATAAAGCAGTGTAAATAATGTCAAGTAGGAGAAAATATTTTTAATATCCCCAAAAATAAATTATTATTAAAGTCTGAATGCACTTAGGAATTTATTTCCATTTTTGGCAAAGTTGAATTTGGAAAATTATTTCCATTTATGGGAATTCCAAATTTGGAATTTAGTTAGTTGTAATTTATTATTGTGACTATTGGGCAAAGATTTGATTTTCCCAACCAACTCTTTGACTATGACTGATCTAAAATTGAAGAAGACTTGAAAAACTTGTATAAATATTGCAAGTGAAATGTTATGTGTTTAAAGCAATCGGATCAATTTGCAACACATAATTAAGGATTACTTATGTAGAAATACACATAGACAACAACATAAAAGCATTGAACATCAGACATAAACACAACAACTTGATAAATGAGTTCACCCCACTCCGGGCTACATCTCCTGGTCCAGCTTCCAATGGATCATTATTATTAAATTGCTCAAAGTGCTCAAAAACATGCCTTACAATGCTCAAAATGACAAATTGACTGCTTCAATGGCTCCGCAGCATCCCAAAACCCTTGTCTGGGCTCTTTCGGCACCTGAAACGGTTGAAAAATGAAGAAGATAGCCTTCTTGAAATCTCCCTCTTCAACTTTGCTGTCTCTAGTTCCTCAAATTGCACCCTTGTGCTTCAAACTTGGCACACACGCTCATTTAAGCGTAAAAACTTGGCACCGGGCGCAACTGCGCCAACGGTACAAACCGTAGGACGGTTAAGGCACCTCCAGCCCCTAACCGCCTCGGCACTCGGTCATATGGCCCATGCGACCAAAGGTTGGGCGTAAAAGTGGTTAATTCGTTTTAAAACTCCCGCGCGGTTATTACACCGACCAAACCACGGGTTATATCCATGCATTAACCAAAGGTTAAAGTTCATACCCCGCACGCATTTTTAAATATAATATGGAATACATATATATGCAATGTAATACATTGCAACCCAAAACAATTAAACCGCGTGCGCCAACAATCTGGGGCCAATATATACGGTCATGTGTATTGTAATGAAACCATGGGTCGAGGTTTAAGCCCCAGCTCGCGCCCTTTTCCATATAACACATAATGTAAACATAAATGTTATGTGGCCCACCTTTCTAACAAGGGAGAAGTGGCGGTATGTTGGCTATAAGAGTAATATAAAGTCTTTACAAGAGGGGAGGTCCGGGGGTCGAACCGCACAGACTCCCAATAAACTTTTATATATGAAAATAATGACCAACGAATGAGCGACACGTGGCGCCCTCGGGTTGGGCCACGTGTCCTCATATTATTCGCCCAAACGAACACATGTCATCATGCTACTCACCAATATCAACAAACCAGCAGCTGCCACATCATCAAACTACCACGTCATCATGATGGTATGGCCCTCCACGTGGCCGTACGGACTATACGGACAGGTACAGTCAACATCCCAAATTTGTGCATGTTTGGCTTGGCGGACAGATCGCGATATCTCCTTCATACGGACTCCGTTTGCGAAAGTAAATATACCGTCAGAATCAAGAAGACGAGACAGATGCAATGGCACTATTTTCGTCGCATTCCAAGCACTTTGAAAATTGAGCAAAATTTGATCCCCTGATCACACCTCCCCATTGGGAAGATTTTGGACCTCCAAAAGACTATCTCAGTCTATGTGAAGATGAGGGTATAGTTCCCTCACC